>RJWK010041825.1:0-19414 GCA_004363435.1 Platanista minor | reverse complement strand
TATATATATATATATATATATATAAATTGTTGCTATGGTCACATTACTACCATTATTAGACAGCAGCAGTTTGAAGTAGAATATTCAGCTTTGTGACTTTCCAACATTCTTCTCACACTTGCTCCGGAGGAGCTCTATGGCTGCCAAGGGTCACTTATGACTGAGACTTTGCACCGCTCCTCTGTCTCTTCTGACACACCGTTCTGCCTGTTAATGCCCTCCCAGCTCTCCTAGGATCTTCCATGTGGCTCAAATGAGCAGCTTGTTGGGGTCCAGCCGGCCTGCTGGAATGCCCTGACATTTTCTGGGGACCCTTCATCACTCTTGGGCAGAGGCTGGCCTGTCAGCTGGTAATTAACAGAGCCTGGAGACAAACTGTCAGGGTCCAGGAAGAGGACATCAGCCGCCACCTCCTACGCGGTGCTCTTCTGCTTGGCTGCAGCTGGATTAAGACAATTGTTAAATAGCCAGGGACTTGGGGAGCCAGTGGTTAAACTGTTGGTAATTTGAAATCAACTGTGGTTGCAGTGTTTACACCATGGAAATCGGTAAATAATACAAATCCAGGAATGGTTTTCTCTTCCAGCCACTGGTCTACCATTGCATCACCGAACAAACCCTTCTCCTCTTAAAACTCACTAGCTCAGCAGGAGACTACAAGATTTTGCACTTTGGTTAGCACACCCACATTTTTAGAAAATGAATTATTTAAATTATAAAGGTAATACAAGGTTGTTATGGAGCATCCAAATAACACAGGACAAGTACAAACTGAAAAGTCAAGGTCTCACTCCATTTATCCCTTCTGGTTGCAGAGATATCCACTTTCATTTCCTTTTGTGTTTCTCTAGAATTCTCTTGTGGATACAGCAGAATAGCTATATATATAGTTTTATTGAATGGGTTGAACTTGAAACAAGAAACAGCTTCATTTTTCTCTTAGCTCTGCTGTTGCTATCTATCACATTATATAGAAGCTCTCTGACTTGCTCCTGAAGACTGTCTTGAGCAGACACAATAGCTTTCTGACCACTTTCAGGCATTGAAAAAATAGTCTAGTTTAGTTCAATTTAAAACTTAAGTGTCACATCCAGTTCAAAGCTTCTCTTTTCCCCTAATCATCGGCTTGACCTGTGGCTCAGAAACCTGCAGTGGGAAAGGGGCCGTTAATTCTCCTTCTGTCTCCTCCTCCTAGGACCAGAGGGATAAAGTTCTTTTTATTTAGTGGCTGCTCTTTGCAGTTCTCTCTTGGCTGATGTAGTTGCTACACATCTTCTAGTATGGCAGCAACTTATTGGGAGGTCTGTCATAGGGGACCTCCTCACTGTCCAGTTTCCTGCTGGCTGACCTATTGTGAGCCTTACTCGAGGCCTGCCCCTACAGGTACAATCAATAGCTTCTTACTGGTGGACCCCCTTTGCCCCAGAGGGCAGCCTTGTTGGGTGGGATCTCATCAAAGCGGTTCTAGTATGGCTACTTTTATTTTTTTAATTGCGATATAATTGCTTTACAAAGTTGTGTTAGTTTCTGCTGTACAATGAAGTGAATCAGCTATATGTATACCTATATCCCCATATCCCCTCCCTCTTGGACCTCCCCCCCTCCCAATTCCACTCGTCTAGGTCACCACAGAGCATCGAGCTGAGCTCCCTGTTTTATACAACAGGTTAATTCAAAAAGACACATGCACCCCAATGTTCACTGCAGTATTATTTACGATAGCCAGGACATGGAAGCATCCTGGATGTCCATCAACAGACGAATGGATAAAGAAGATGTGGTACATATATGCAATGGAATGTTAGCCATAAAAAGGAATAGTATGGTTACTCTTCATAGCATCCACTAGGCTTATAGGAAACTCACAGGAAATTCAGTGGAAACAGTCTCGACCCACTGAATGGTGGAAGTGCAGCTTGCCCAACCACTGACCCCTCTCCCCTTGCCCTCCGTCATGTCTGGCTCCAGCCAGTGGTAAGTAGGCAGCAGTCATTTGCTCAGAACTCTCACCTTGTTACACTGTGGTACACCTAGGTAAGCCTATTAGATGCAAGTGTTAAGCTAGGCAGTAAGAAGCCAGTCTCCCTTTCCTGTAGGTACCTCTTGTCTTGTGAATTATTCCCTTGGGATTTTCATCTATTAGCTAGTTTTGAGGGGAAAAAGAAAAGCATCACAAGACTCTACACATATGAGTAACCTAAACTTCCCTTTGACTTTCTAGTCTTCTCTCTAGGGTGGGAGTCGGCAACTGAGTGAGGGTTGCAGGACAAGTTTTGCCATCATTTTACAAGTTCAGCAAGTTGTGTTTGGCACTTCCCTTTAGAATGTAGGGGTCTTTAACACCTACTGTTTTCAGCTTTGGGGCTTGAAATGAAACTTAAAGACAGTCCATATAATTTAATTCAGCAGATGGGATTATTCTACACATATTATTCTGCCATTTGCTTTTCTTGCTAAGCAAAATACTATATCTTGGGCATATTTTCTGTCATTATACATAGATCCACTTCTTTTTTCTTTTAGTTGCATTTTATTTTTCCTCACACATTTCTCTTCTTTTCTTCTCTCATGTGCGTGACCATTTCATAAACCAGTATTTTTAGAACTGCCTGGTATAGCAAGCAGCATTTTTTCTTCTTTTTTAAGATTTTACTTTTTTTTTTTTTTTTTGCGGTACGCGGGCCTCTCACTGTTGTGGCCTCTCCCGTTGCGGAGCACAGGCTCCGGACACGCAAGCTCAGCGGCCATGGCTCACGGGCCCAGCCGCTCCGCGGCATGTGGGATCTTCCCGGACCGGCGCACGAAACCGCGTCCCCTGCATCGGCAGGCGGACCCCCAACAACTGCACCACCAGGGAAGCCCGAGATTTTGCATTTTTTAATTGTTGTGGAGTGTCTTAAGAAAGGTTGGGGAATTTGAATATGCCTGTGTTCACTAGGGATGCACCGCTTTACCCTAAGTAGCATAGATCTTTAGAAACAGTTTAATATGTCATTGTATTGATATATGGTGATACATTTAATCAGTTCCCTGTTGGTGGACATTTAACTGTTTCCAGTTTTTCCCTATTATAGACAATGTTCCACTGAACATCCATGTGTCTTATATTCTCATGCACTCACTCATTGGCTTTAAGTAAGTGAGACATCATAATATCAGATCCTTTACCGCAGAACACTTTTTCAGAAACCACTTTGTAGCTAGAAGGCAGAGAGAAAGACTCGACTCAGGACACATGGATTCCTGGAAAGGATACTTGAATGATGTTGATCCTGTTAACTTTCCTTTCCAGTAAGAATTCTGCAACAGTGGCACCTGGTGGGCTCTGAATCCAGGTCATGGACCACTGATCTGAGGCCATTGAGCACCCAGTGCCTGTCATTCAGCAGGAGCTCAATACATGTTTGTTTACCCTGAAGCATGTGAGCCATCCCTGTATAATGGCAGGCAGCTCAGGAACAGCTGTGCACATAACTACAACTCAGACAGATTGACTTAATTGTACCTTGTAAATCAGGCTTAGTTTCAGCATCATACTGGTCCCTGAGTTAGGTCTTCACAGCTCAGCACCCCCAGTAGGGTTATGGGACCCCATGAAAGGTGCTTGGCCCAGACTGTAAATACTTAGAGCACAAGGAGGCCCACACAAAATGTGATCAGACTATTACTTTCTGAGCCTGGACTAAGTCACATTTAAAGAAATAGCGTCTGGTAGAAAAATGCAACTGAAAGTATTTCAAGTGTCTCACCAGGAAGCGTATGCAGTTCTCTTTAGACACCCCTCTTAGCTTCAGTCTGTCTCCTTCTTCAGGCAGTGGGTCTAGGACCAACTCTCTCCTCTCTTTTCTCTCTCTCCTTTCCACGAACTCCCCTTATCCCTGAGTCCACTGAGCTCTCCTGTGCACTTCTCTGCCATTCTAGGCATCTCCCTACTGTGGAGTTCTCCCTTGTTGATCACACACACACACCCACACACACACACACCCCTCCAGATCTGTGAACTTTTTTTGCTGCTCTGTATTCCCTGGGAAGTATAATTCACCCTACTCACACACATGACTGCAGCTTTTCTCACAACCATCAGAACCTTTGGGAATTCCAAGGAATACAATTTTCCACTGCTTTACACAATAAAGTGTACATGGTAAAGGCATGTTCCCCTGGCTGTCATACATCCTCATCTCATGTCTTCCTCCGTCTATGTGGCAGACACTCTTATTGGACCCTTCCCCCAAATCCTGTTGTACAAGAATCAGAGACATATCCAAGGCAATGTTTCTGAAGTCTGGCACTGATGCCATGATTTCTGGATGCTTGGGAATGCACATTAGTGTCTTCCTCCCAGGATCAACAGCACCCCTGCTGTGCTCAGTGGCTGGAGTCATCTGGGGAGAGGTTAGCATTGGTTCAAATGCTGCAGTGGATCCTGAAAGTTCATTCTTGGGGGCAGGTTCTCTCTTAGAGGGAGATCTGAGCAATGTACCTTCCAGGCTGTCACAGGGCGCCTTCTAACACTCTCCAGGAGGGCCAGGAATACTGCCCATCCTAGAAGCACATGATGTGCAAAAGAGCTTAGTTCCTGTGGCTGGATGCAAACTGAGCAGGTCCATTCATAGGAGACCCGGGCAGCTTCTCTTTAGCAGAACTGAGCGGGTAACTCTGAGCAGGTCCTCTCCAGGGACAATGATGTTCAACTTCAGGTGATCTGACATGTGTGCTTGGGTGTGCTCCCAAGGCAGCCCAGAGCCCAGAGAATGGGCAGCTTATTTTTAAGCAAATGCTTCATCTCTTCTCCCACCAGTTATTGAATAGCAATGATGCCACTCTTGTACTAGTTACAGGTGATGGAACAGAAAACAAGAAGAAGCTTCTGCTCTCAATTTGCTTACAGTTTTAATGAAGGAAAAAGAACTAAGTAGTTAATTATTTATCACTTGGAGTAATAACTACAACTAAGGATCCTGATAAGCACAACGAGCATTTGCGAACAGTATAGGGGTCATGTATTAAAAGGAAGTGGAAAGAAGAGAGATGGTTTCTCATACAAGCTTCATCTGTTTGCTCCTTGGAAATGAAGTCAGGAAAGTGGAAGTTTTGGAGTCTTAGAGATCTCCAGAGGAAGGACATCTAGGACCCAGACTCTGGTCCAGCCCACTGATACCCATAAATGTGGAAGTTGGGAAGGGAGCATCGTGATGGGCATTTAAGGAGTAGAGGTGTCAGAGGCATCTGGGTCTTTCTTCACGCTAATCTGGATGGGGATTCAGTAGAAGGGAATGAAATCAACTGAGAGATTTACGGAACACGTTAGCTATCATCCACCCAAATTTTCTGTATCATGAAGTCATTGAAGTACTTTCCCACAGTCTTCCAACATGGATGGTCAGAAGGCTTCCCAGGTGGCGCAGTGGTTGAGAGTCTGCCTGCCGATGCAGGGGACGCGGGTTCGTGCCCCGATCCGGGAAGATCCCACATGTCGCGGAGCGGCTGGGCCCGTGAGCCATGGCCGCTGAGCCTGTGCGTCCGGAGGCTGTGCTCCGCAACGGGAGAGGCCACAACAGTGAGAGGTCCACAACAGTACCACAAACAAACAAACAAACAAACAAACAAAAAAACATGGATGGTCAGAGCTGGACCATTCAGAGGCCATGTAGCCAATGTTTTTTCAGGGAGTCTGCCCCTCTGGTGTCCAAAAGTCTCCCTCACCTGCTCTTGTCCTGTATGGCCAATAGTTTGCCATGCTATATCTGGACCATGGCTATTGGGTAGATGCTTGTCTATGTTTGTCAATCTCTCTCTCTTTCTCGCAGTGCCCCTTGGATTCATTTTTTTAAATTTTAAAATCTTTATTGGAGTATAACTGTTTTACAATAGTGTGTTAGTTTCTGCTTTACAACAAAGTGAGTCAATTATACATATACATATGTTCCCATATCTCCTCCCTCTTGCGTCTCCCTCCCTCCCTCCCACCCTCCCTATCCCACCCATCCAGGTGGTCACAAAGCACCGAGCTGATCTCCCTGGGCTATGTGGCTGCTTTCCACTAGCTATCCACGTTTGGTAGTATATATATGCCCATGTTGGATTCATTTTGGTACCATTTTTAAGAATTTATGAAGGGGAAGTTAAAAAATGAGTGACGGTAATATCACTTGTCATTTTTCTTTTCCTTAGACCCTCAGCAGGGGCTGGAGCGGTTAGGAGACCCCTCCAATCCTCACCCAGTGGTGACTTCACCACATCTCTCCTCCACCTTGGGTTCAGTTCTGGAATTTAAGTCCAAAGGAAATCATCATCATTGCCACACACTGAATGCAGCCCCACTGGAGCAGGGGAATTGGAATAGGGGGGCCCCTGGGAGCCATCCCAGGCTGTATTTGGGCCCCTGCGGCAGCAAGGAAAACATAGTATTCACTGAGACAGTAAGTGAAAATAGGAGAGGAGCTGGTAAGAAAATAGGGCTCAGAGAGAGAATCTCAGAAAATCAGCAGTCAGGAAAACCGAAGGCCCTATACTGATAACAAAGTGATGCAATTTGTGTGGGATTTTTCAGTGTGGACCCCGCAGTGGGGGAGGGGCAGGAAGAGGCAGAAGATGGCCAAGGGGTGCCTCAGCAGGAGGAACGGACAAACAACAAGACTCAGGGCCAAAGCGTGCTCATTATTCAGTAACCTAAATTCTCCATCTGGCTTGGTCTTAAAATTAATCTGGATGCAGCCGCAGGAGGTGATGTGTCCAGATAGCTCCAGCTGGAACTGGCTGAACCTTTCTCACAGCTCACACTGCAGTACCAAAGGGATGCACACAGCAAGAGCTTGTCTGTGTCAGCAGAGGGCACTCTTTCCTAACGGACGGGGCTGACTCTGGAAGACTGGGCTGAGGGAGGAAGGAGGCTCAGCCAGAATATGAAAAAACCCAAGTAGCCATTCTTTTCAGCCAGAGGGGATCAGGGTGCCTCATTCAGAGCTGGGACAGTGGCCACCTATGTGGTGCAACCAGCGGGACTACCTGATGCTGAAAGAGTCATAGACTTGGGCTCTTGTCTGTTGATGTGGCATTTATTCTATAAATATGGATTGAGTGCCGTCTATGTGTTAGCTGTGGATACAGAAGAGATGGATGAAGAGGCGGTATTTTATGGTGAACAAGAGAGTGGGTTCTGATATACAATGCGTGGGTGAGAGACACAGGCCGGCCATTTCCTGTGTGATCCTGGGTAATTTACTTAATCTCTCTGGGCTGTGTTGTCTTCTCTCAGATGGCAAAGATGATAGGAACACTGACTCAGGGTTATTCTGAGGGTTAAATAAACTAACTCAAATAAATTCTTTGAACTCTGCCTGGCACACATAAGCTCTCATTAAATGCTGGCTATTAGTCTTGTTCTCAAGAAGTTCTCACTTTAGTGAGTCTGTCAAAAAATATTTATTAAGTATTCTGTAATATTTCAAGGACTCTGTCATTGCCTGGGGATGGTGTGATGAAGACAGATGTGATAGTACCTGTATGGAGCTTACAATCTAGATGGTAAAAAAAAAAAAGAAAAAAAAACCTTATACATAAATGAAATAGTTGGAAGTATTCTAAATGCTAGAAAGAAGTATGGGATGTTACAGAGCTAGTGTCAGCTCTGCTCCCACCAAACATGGTGAGCTTGGGCAAGTCACTTCATCTCTTTAGCTCTCAGTTCTCTTCATCTAGAGAGGGGAAAGAGCAGCTTGATCACGGGTTTTGCATACTGGTTGCCATCGTGATAGTAGCACTGTCAGATCCACCTGGCAGTTCAAAGGGTCCATCATGGGGTGGTTCCACTGAATCTGAAGCCCCCCCGACCCCATACATCTTTTTGTCCCCTCCTTGCACATATTAGCAGCCCCTATGGTCTCCCATGATGCTTTTACGGTGAGCATTGTCTTTCCATCCACAAAGGTGGGGATCCTTGACCAAGCTGATCTCTAAGATTCTTTCTAATTTCAGTATTCAGATTTCATGAAAACTTCTTCCCTGTGGATCTGCTAGCAGGTCTGGAATATTCTTGTTCTTTCTCTATCAAGATGTAATTATTACTTGTATGGGGTATTATCTTTTGCTGTAACTTCAGTTGATCAGATGTGAGTTGCCTGTAGCCATAGGTCTTATAGCCATAGGAACTCTCAGTAGTGATGCCCTGGAGGTCAGTATCATAATAGAGGACCTCTGCAGAGGGAAAGCCACTCGATGCTCTGTGGTAACCTAAATGGGAGGGAAATCTGAAGGGGAGGAGCTATATGTATATGTATGGCTGGTTCCCTTTGCTGTACAGCAGAGACTGGCACGGCATTGTGAAGCAACTACACTCCAATAAAAATTAATAAAAATAATAATAGAGGGCCTCTGGGTCCTGGCTGTTAGAACCCAGCAGAGGGTGAAACTAGCCTTCTGCTTCTGAATGACAACTGAATAATTGGCTCATGTTGAAAGCCTTGAATGGGCAATGGCAGCTCTGGCTGTGATTTCCAAAGTTTCTGGTTGATCTGCTCCCCATCTGACTTGAAAATCGTACTGTTGTCTGAACCATCCTCATGAAGCAGCACAAAGCTCTGCAGTGTCATTTGTGTGAACAAGAGTCGGGTAGGATAATGGCCTTTTTGGGGTGCTGGCAGTTACAGAAAAGGCACCTGGTATCTCCCTTTCACTCACGAAGGTTGTATATGAACTTCTCAGAGGGGTCAGTTCTCTCCAAGATGTCTCATACATCTGATAGGTCAAATGCTTTGATCAAGTACAGGATACACAAGTAAAATCTGCTGGGGTTCCTGGTTGTTCTTAGTTATGAAAAGGAGACTATGGTGCTCACTGTTTGCTGACCCATCTCAAAGCTGCCCTGATGTTCAAATTAGATGCCTGAATGCCTAGCAAATCAGCAAATCTTCTGAGTGTGCACTGTGCTGGTGCCTTCTGCCCATGGTGAAACATGGGTTAAGGTATAATGACTGTGATCAGGGCTGACGGACTCTGTACTTCTGGCCTGGGCTTGGAAAAAGTGTGTTATCTGTGTTCTCAACCTCCTCGTCAGTCTCTCTACTCTTCAGAATCTCCATATACCCACCAACAGGGTATTCGTAAAATAGGATGAACAGTGTTTCTTATCCTCTTATCAATCTTCAGAGGTTTCCTGCACCGACCAAGTAAAGAGCTCCTTATTGGAGTATTCAGTGCCCTTTACAGTCAAGTTCCAACTTGCCTGTCTAATGTCTCTGTATCATTTTACTCATTGACCTCTGTATCTGTCAGCCCGGGATGCCATACTGAATACCACAGACTGGGTGGCTTAAAAAACAGAAATTAATTTTCTCCCAGTTCTGGAAGCTGGAAGTCCAAGATCAAGGGGCTATCAGGGCTGGTTTCTGGTGAGGCCTCTCCTCCTGGCTTGCAGGTGGCCGCCTTCTCACCGTGTCCTCATGTGGCCTCTCCTCTGTGCAAGCACACTCCTGGTGCCAGTTCTTCTTCTAAGGACACCAGTCATACTGGTGTCCTTACGACCTCATTTAACCTCAGTTACCTCCTTAAAGATCCAGTCTCCAAAGACAATCACATTAGGGGCTGGGGCTTCAACATATGAATGGTGGGTGAGGCACAATTCAGTCCACAACAACCTCTAAACACATTGTGACTTTTGATATTTCTGTGGCTTTTTCACCTGCTAATCCCAAATGGTACTATCCTGTTCCTTATTTCCTATCTACTGAACTTTTACTTACTCTGCCCAGTTTAAATGTACCTTTGAGGAGTCCATAGAAAGCAGTGGTTACCAGCTGGGGAGACAGACCTTAGTGTGAAGCCTAGCCCACCATCTCTAGTCATGAGACTTTGAACAGGTTACCTACTTCTTACTTTATAAAATGTAAAGAACATAATTTTCCTTAGAGGGCTGTTCTGATAGTTAAAAGTAATAATGCTGGTCAAGTTGCTCATCCCAGTGTGGGCACACAGTAAGCCTCTAGGAGAACTATTCTTGGTAATTTTATAGAACCAAGAATAATAAAATTCACCATCTGTAAAGATAGATTCTATTTCTGTCAGAATACTGGATTTATTTATTTAGGTTATGCCACGTAGCTTTCGGGATCATAGTTCCCTGACCGAGGATTGAACCTGGGCCATGGCAGTGAGAGCGCCAAGTCCTAACCACTGGACCACCAGGGAACTCCAGAACACTGGATTTAAAGAGGAATCTTTATATATACGTGTCTGATACTGGATTATGAAACTCCCTCACAGTGAAGAACTATGTCTGACTCATCTTTCTCTCTATATACCTTAGGCCATGCATATTATATAACAGAAGTTTCATGACAAGAGCTCCAAAGAGTTTGCAGTTGGTAAATCAGTTCTGAACATTCCAGCAGACGTTTAGCACTGAAAACATCGCTTTCTCTTTGAGTATCTATTCAGTTCTTTACTTGCAGAGTCATGTAGATAAGAATCTGTTGAAGAATGCCTTCTGCATTCTCCCTCCTTTTGCATAGGGAGAAGGCAGGTCTGTTCAGGGCAGCTCCAGTATCTAAGAAAAGAAGTCACTGGTAGCTCTGGTCAGCCTGACACAAAAGGACAGCATAACTTAATGTGACCTCTGTAAAAACTGAGCAACAAGGTGCCCTTTCAGGACAAGTTTTCTCTACTCAGCATCTGGTTGCTTATTTTACCATCCAGTGTTAGGAAGGGGAGAGAAAGAGATGTTTTGAGATTGATTTTTCTTGCCTTGCTCACTGAAACCGACTCTGTGAGAGAGTAGAAGTTCTCAAGAAGATTGAGGGATGTGGTTAGATATCTGATCGCTTGGAAGACAGAGATTCAATCAACTCCCACCTAAACACACACTAGTGCCGTCCATGTTCAGCTGTGTGAGTCAAGGGTGGAGGTTCATGTCCCCCATAGGGACTATGTCGTGTGAGTTGGAGGGGTTCAGTAGCCCACTCTGTGGTTCCCATGGGGCTCAGAGCTCACAGATTTGAGCTAGTAGGGACCACAGACAGACTCCCTGAGCTAAGAGAGAACCTCAGTCTCTGTGCTGATGGGGACACTTTTCTAGGAGTGACAATGATATAGGGAAGAGGGGAGAACTATGATGAAGGGAGATTGACAAGAGTTTAGAATAAAAGGTCGTGACAAATGCTGTCCTTACTGACTTGAGGCAAGGAACAGGAAAGGGTAGGAGTGACTCAGAGATGGCAGCTGGGGCCAGTGAGAGAATGTTGAAATCTACAACAGAAATAGGACATGAGGAAGGGAACTAGTTCTTCAGAAGAAGAGGTTTTTGACTCTAGATGCGTTAAGTAGAGATAACGGAAATGCCTGAACAAAACTTCTAGTAGTGGAACAGTCCTTTAAACATGGAGCTCAGGAGAGAAGTTAGGGGATACAGATTTTCGAATTATTCGCATAGAAGCCATAGTTAAAGCTCTGAAAGTGATGGGATTCTTGAGAGTAGAAAGGCTAGAGGGAAGAACCAGGCCCTGAGAAACTATCCATCAAAAGGATGAAGAAGTCCCCAAAGGACCGAGCAAATGTGAGGTTGGAGTAAGATTGAGCCCCAAGAGATTTAGGGGAGCAAGGGAGAGATTTGCTGGAGAGATGAGGTTGCAAACTAAAAGTCAATCGCTGCAGAGAAGGTAAGAATGGAAGTCCTATCAGGCTATTGTGGTTAGACATTAGGTGGTCATGAGTAAGCTTTAAATTGACCAACAGGAGATAACAGAGTAGATTTGCTATGGGCTGAGTCGTGTACTCCAGAAATTCATGTGTTGAAGTCCTAACCCTTAGGACCTCAGAATGTGACTGTATTCAGAGATAGGACCTTCAAAGAGGCAATTAAGTTAAAATGAGACTATTAGGTTGGTCTGTAATCCCAATATGACTGGTGTCCTTATAACAAGAGGACATTTGGATACAGACACATTCAGAGAGAAGCCCGTGTGAAGACACAGGAAGACCACCACCATCTGCAAGTCAAGGAGAGAGGCCTCAGAAGAAACCAACCCTGCCAACACCTTGACCTTGGACTTTCAGCCTCCAGAATTGTGAGAAAGTAAATTTCTATTGTTTAAGCCACCCAGACCCTGGTACTTTGTTATGGCAGTCCTAGAAAACGAATACAAGACCAAATATAGTTTACCCATCACTCTCTTTTCTGGATCCAAAGAAAATCAGAATATCAGCAGCATGGAGGTTGATCTAGTGAAAGAGGACACACTCCCTCTCAGGGCCAGCAATCAATGTAGGGGTCTGTAAGATCTTAAGTAGTTTTCAGTTTGTCTAAATATTAGAATAACCTGGGGAATAAAATGAGTTAGAAAATCTTGATTCCCGGGCATCACGTCAGATTCTTAAAGAATTTGGAAGGGAGATCCAGGCATCCATACCTTTTAAAGCCCCTCAGTGAGTCCAATGTGCAGTCAAGATTGAACCAATGACCTCATGAGATATGCATCCACCACAGGCCAGGGAAACAGACTGCATGTCTGAAAGTCCCCTCAGGCAGTGAAGGCCTAGCTATGCTGGGAAGTCCACAGGGCCTGAGAACTCTAGGAGACACAGACTCAATGATTACTGCATTTGGAGGCCCATGGCATGGGTAGGACTTTTAGGTGATACAAGACACACTCCTTCTTTGTCCCCCAGAATGTAGTGAATCCCTGCGAAGTTGTCAGGAGGAAAAGGTGACAGGTGCGGATTGAGCAATAAAGATATTAATTAATCTTTACTCCAGTAGCCTCTAAGAGAATCAATAATTGGTGGAAAAGAAAGAGAACCAACGCTTAGTAGGGTAATTTGCGTCTTCACATTCAAGGCCAATTCCCATTTAACAAACTAGGAATTGACATGCCCGTGTTATAGAAGAGAAAGCTGAAAGGCTCTGCAGGATTAGATAATTTTCCTAAAGACACATGTCTGGTAGAGATGGATTTTGAATCCAAGTCTGTCTGACTAAAAAAATTCATGATATTGCCATCATATCGTGCTTTCTCCCCAGTTAGGGGGAGTGGACCAGGATGGGAAGTGTGGTAGACTTGCACTGTGTCAACTTCGTTAAGCAGGAATTAAAGTTCCCAGAATTCCCTCCCCTGCATAGTTCCACGTAAGCGTGGGCCACACGAGATATTTGTGCAAGGTTCGCAAGGTGGAAGTAAAGTAGTAGCTCTCTATTCTTTTTCTGCTTTGAGAGGCATAGCTGTACCCAAGGCCCTGCGTGGTTCTTTCTCTAGTAGCTCACTTTGCTGGTGTGGGGCAGCAGCCTGCAGCTCAGCTCTTACCATATCTTCTCCTTCAGCTCTCTGACCCCTGGGCCTCGTTCATGTCTAGCTTAGTGATGAAGTGTGCTGACTTCTCCCTCAGGGCAACCTCATCATCAGAGTGGGTAGCTTGCAATTCTCTGAGACTAATGCAGGTCTCAGCTCATTCTCATAGGTGCCACTCATTCATGCAGGTTCCAGAGTGTCCTTGCTTCTCCTAAATGCCTGCTCTGTGGACTTCAGGCTGCCACATCGGACACAGAAAGCTCTTTAACCACCTTCAACCCAACTATAGACTGTTTGACAGTACCCAAAATTGTGTAATGCCAAATCCCTACAGTAATATTCTTTATTCTACATATTGCCTAGTGATTCTGTTTTTATAACTGAGACCCGATGACACAGGAAGCATCGTGCCCAAAGCTTTTTGAGTGCACAAAGTAGAATCACTACACTGAGAAATCTTGTTCTTAGCTATCTCTCACTTGGGCAACTTGTCAGAGGTCCTGCCACATGCTCTCAAATCAGACAGTAGTTTTGGGCCACAAGGGTAGAAATTATGTGTCAGATCAGTGGCTTGTGGCTTATGGCCCAAGGATGGCCAACCAGTGACAAAAAGTGTCTCTGCCTCACTGCACTGGGTCCTGGGGCCTTTGTCAGCCTCACAGGCATAGTTCTCAGATGCTCTGGGTCAGAGAGAGGTCGAAGGATGGTCCTTCTCCAAAAGGGGCTGAAATATTCCCCGGGGTGACATCCTCATGATAAAACTGATACAAGATTGCGAGAGAGACTCTCTCTTTAGGCCTGGTAGTGAAACTCCACCACGTCCCCCATGTCATTCTGAATCCCAGGAGTCCTGATGGTTATGGCAGAGTGAGAATCTGGAGATGACAGAGATAAAGGAGCTGTTAGAAAAGGCCTCACTGCTTCCACAAATACCCTGTCCCATCTCTCTATCTACTCAAGGGGGTTAGAGTAGGCAAATAGTCCATTCTTAATATACAGCATCCCCACAGTACTGACCTTACGTTCAGAGGAATCACCCCTAGAGCTCTTATGAGGAATTTTGGACAGCATTTTTCTGTGCAACCCTCCTGATCTTGGATTTCCATAAATTCCAAATGGCGATCTTCCCAGGGCCTTTCAGTACCTTTTTTACCATCACCACAAATAATAGCAGTATCACCAAGGAGGTAGCAAAGTATCTCATAGGCTCTGCCATGTAAAGTAGCTAAATGTGGACTTCCCTGGTGGTCCAGTGGTTGACTCCGCGCTCCCAATACAGGGGCCTTGGGTTCGATCCCTGGTCGAGGAACTAAGATACTGCATGCTGCACGGCATGGCCTGAAAAAAGAAAAATGTAGCTAAATGTGTTCTATAGGACTGGTCTCTGGGTCATCCTTGAAAACTTCTCATGATACCTTTGGGGACAATGACCCTAGTTTGGGAATTGCTTGTTGAGATGAGTGAATGCAAATGTACTTCTTATAGTGACATTTACCCATCCCCTAAAAATATGGTCATGGCTATTCCCAGCTGCACAGAATCACTCTCCCTCACAACAGTTCACTCTTTGGAAGTATTGAGTGCTCCTCCCCGGAAATTCTCTCTGCCTGCTGTGCACCAGGAGAATGTGATGTTCTTTTTCACTGAGAAGACAAGAACAAGCTTCTCTCAATAACTTACCCCTGCTCTGGGGAAGGGGCTGGTCTGGGACCCAATGATCACTCTAGATTCAGAGCTCACTGGGTGAGCACAAGATGTCACAGTTGGGTTTCCAGAGAAGCAGACCTTGACATGGAAATTAGCATGTAGGAAACTTATCAGGGAGTGATCTCAGTATCAAAAATTGCCAGAGGAAGCAGGCTTGTATAGAGGGAGAAGCTGAAGCTGGGCTTTGAAGCAGTCTCCACAAAGGTCTCAGCCAACCCCCATAGATAGCGTGGGCTTGGATGTTCTCTCAAAGTGGTCCTGAGTTGGAGTGAAGGGGCCCTGCTTCTATACCCCAGTGATGATCAACTATTGGATGCATTACTGTGGGAAAGGAAAGAGATCTTAAATAAAGTGACCAAGGTACTTTCCCAAGAGGGCCGATGACTGCAGGCTATTTGCCAGTGGAAATCCCAGCACCTGGGGGAATAAGTCCTCCATTCCTGACAGAGGATCTGGGCTGTGTATCACAGGCATCCATTACACAAAATCAGAGTCGATTTTAAACATATATCTGTGGAGATGGGCAGAATTCTTACCTCCTTGCTTAGGAACCTATGGCCTCCTGAAACAAGAACTCATTTCAGGAACTGTGATTTCCCTAGGAGGGTCAGGGTGGGCAGCTACAGTGACATCATTGGGCATGTGCCTGGGGGCTTATCGTGTAGATCTGGGGGAGGACCCTGGACGACATTAACCCTCATTTGAAGGACACTCCAAAGACCATAAATCCCTCTTTCTTCTCATGTTCCCACACTTATCTCAAGCCCAAGTGTTTCAAGTGTGGCCATGACCCCATCTTCTCTCTGCTCCAGTCTATACTGTCTCTCTCTCTTCTGTAATGTTCCAGGTTTGTGAGTGGTGGCTTCCAATTGTTTTCCAGATTAGTGTTGGAAGGGATAACTCCTCATACCCCCACAACCTCTGTGGTCAGCTGATGGGCACCCCATCCCCATAATTACTGTAAACACTTGGTGGTTTGATTGGAAGGAGCAAGGTTACAGGGATGCAGAGGAATTATAAATCTTGAGATTACTGTAATATCATGATAACTTCCCCAGTTTTATGCACCGATGGGAAATAGAGGAGACCAGGATGGCTGACAGGACCTATGTGCTTTCAAGCAGAGCCCCATTTCCAAGATCAAAACTGAAAAAGAAGAAACAAATACAGTCCCCCTCTTCTCAGCCCCAGTCTGGCAGACTGGTCCCTCTGCCACTGCTTATATGAGCCTGGGATTATTGACTCTCTTCCCATACCCGGTGACCTTTGCATTCTCTCCCAGTCATCACTACACCAGAGGCTTTTTTCCCTCTAGCCCCAGAATGTGAAGCTCCTGGGGTTTGCTTCAGACTTTTGCCAGAGCTCTGCCCTTTTTGTAGGAGCTGGAATAAAGTTGGGTTACTCATATCTGGAAGAATCTGGTGCTTGAACTTCTCCATAGATTACTAGTATCTGAAGATCTCTCTCTCTCTCTCTCTCTCTCTCTCATATATATGAATCATTTTGCTGTACACCTGAAACTAACACAACACTGCAAATTAAGTATACTTAATTTAAAAAAGGTTTAAAAAATGGGCAAGCAGTTCTTTCATAGAAAAGGAAACCCAGAAGGCTAACAAGCATGTGATAATTAGAAAAATGGAAACAAAAATGCCAGTGAGATCTCTCTTTACGCCCACTGGGCTGGCAAAATTGAAGCACTAACTAATGCCAAAGGTTACATGGGATGTCAGGTTAGGGGATGGTCGTGCACTGATAGAGGCAGTAGCAATTCAGGGGACCACTTGGCAGTACTTGTTGCATTAATCCCACTCCTGGATATATATTCAGAGAAATTCTCACACAGGTCCTTGGTGGGACGTGAAAAAGGAAGTTTGTCAGTGTTTGCAGTAGTGACAAGTTGGGGAAAATCTAGGTGTCCATCACTGGGGGATTAGATAAGGAAAGTGTGGTGAAATAATGGGCAGAAGTTAGGAGCAATGAACTAGATGTACACACAACAACATGGATAGATCAAAAAATAGCACCACGTGAAAAACAGAGCAATACCATAGGTAAATAAAAAATTTAGGCTCACCGAAAATAATATTCAACACATGTAAGTGAAGGAAACGCATCAAACACATTAGAATGATTGGAGGCCAAGGAATGAGAATAGCAACTAAAGATACAAGACCGCAAATAAAGAAAACTAGAGAAAATAGGTATGGCCCCACGGTGGGAGTGAGCATGAGCTGAGGAGTGTGATTAACTAGGCACCAGAGGTGACAAAATAGAGAGGAAGGAAAGCAAAACACACACAAAAAATGAAGGAAGTAATAAGAAGAGAAAATATAGAATAAAAAAGCAAACTGTTAATAAAATAAACGTTGTATTCAGTACAAAACCAAAAAACTATATGTTACATTAACACAACACTGTAAATCAACTATACTTGGATAAAATAAAAACCAAAACCAGAACCATAAAAAACCGCTATATGCTACATATAAGAGACATATCTAAAGGAAAGTTGCTCAGAAAGTTAGAAGTGAAAGATTGGGCAAAGACATATGAAGCCAAAAAGCACTGGATGAGAGTGGAAAAGGCTAAAATATATGAGAAAGCTCTAAGCCTCATAAATCTTTGGAATTAAATATCATGCCATCAAAATACTTGACACATGGACTGCAGGAAATGGAAGGAGAAATAAGCTTAATCACAATGACAAAAAAAAATGATGCCTGTAGACCCACAGCAGATCAAGTAGATTAAAAAATAAGGGTGCATATGATTCAAATGATATATGATTAATAAGAAGTGCCTAATGAATATATATTGAACTCCTGATTCTGGTAACAGAGAATTCACTTTCTTTTAAGTACTCATAGATGATCTACCAAAATTGACCATATTTTAGGTCACAAAGAAAACCTTTAAAAATTATAAAAGCAATCATATTATTTTAAAAATCACAAAATTAAGGGGAAAATCCTTTCATCAGGCAATTAAAAAAAATCCCTCGTTTAAATAACTTTCAAGGTCAAAGAAGAAAATAAAACTGATATTACAGACTTGAAAATAATTATAATCAAAACACTACCTATCAAAACTTAAGGGATATGATTAAAACTGGTCTTTAAACAATTGGAAAGAGTACCAACAAGGAAAAATGAAAATAAATGAACTAAGCATTGAAGTTAAGAACAGGAAAATATCAATAAAACTAATTAAGATAAAAGCAAACATTACTGAATAAAACAAACAGAAACACCCCAACAGAATATGTGAATAAGCTCAAAAGCTTTTCTATGAAAAATAGATACACCACTGAATAGACTGATCAAGAAAGAGGGGACAAGGAGTAAATATACAACTTTTGAAAACCTATATTAAATGGTTGACTTTCTAAAAAATATAAATTACCTTGCTTTTTTTTTTTTTTTGCAAGTCGAGGCAGTTAAATAAACAGAACAATAATCATGAAAAACAATGAGAACATTGTTAGGAGCCACACGTACAAACATATCAAGCCAGATGGTTTCACACACTAATATTTATTAGTCTTCAAGGAAAAGATAAATTTAGTAGTATTTAAAAATTTTTTGAGCAATCACAGAGAAAGAAAACTTCCAAAATAATAAGAAACCCTAATATGTATAAAATGGAAAACTAATAAGAACCTGCTGTATAAAAATACAAATAAAATAAAATTCAAAAAAAAAAAAAAGAAGAAACCAACACAGCATCGATCAAAGCTTTTCAAAGAAAGCGTAAAAAGCTACAGAGAAATCCTCATTATGAATATCTATGCAAAAGTTTTACATAAGATATCAATACTAACAAATTGGATTCAGTAGGATATTAATATATGTCATAGCCAGGTAAGATTGCGATAATTATTCATTATTAGGAAAACTGTTAATGAAGGAATATATATTTTCAGTTTTCTTCTCCCCAAATCCACTAAGATTCAAAACTTAGTTACAAATTCCTAAAAGAAAACACCCACTCAAATATTTTTTGAGACTTAGACACTACTGAAGTTTTGGGGGGCTCACAGGATGGGTTACCTCATGGAGCACGTGGCTTTTTCATTTTCTTCAGTTTGCACACCCAAATCCAATCAAGGTACTCAGCAGAACAAAAGACCTTATGAATCAACATTCTCCTGAGGGGAGTGATCAAGATGGTTGAGTAGTAGGACATGAAGCTCACCTTCTCCCACAGATACATAAAAAATACATCTACTGGGCTTCCCTGGAGGCGCAGTGGTTGAGAGTCCGCCTGCCGATGCAGGGGACACGGGTTCGTGCCCCGGTCCGGGAAGATACCACATGCTGTGGAGTGGCTGGGCCCGTGAGCCATGGCCGCTGAGCCTGCGCGTCCGGAACCTGTGCTCTGCAGCGGGAGAAGCCACAACGGTGAGAGGCCCGTGTACCGCAAAAAAA
>RJWK010041824.1:0-19414 GCA_004363435.1 Platanista minor | reverse complement strand
AGAGGCACAGCACTGAATCCTGGCTGTAGCACCAAGAGCCTTTCATCCACACGGCTCAGAATAAAAGGGAGAAAAAGCAGAAAGAAAGAAAGAAAGAGAGAGAGAGAGAGAGAATGGAGAAAGAGAGAGAGAGAGGAAGGTAGGAAGAAAGGAAGGATAAAATAGAATAATGTTAGATAAAACAAAGTAAAGTTATTAAATTAAAAAAATTATTAAGATAGAAAAAATTTTTTAAAAGTTAAATAAAAAAAACAAAAAAACCCAGACAGATAGAACCCTAGGACAAATGGTGAAAGCAGAGCTATACAGACAAAATCTCACAGAGAAGAATACACATACACACTCATAAAAAGAGGAAAAGGGGAGAAAAAAAAAATCTTGCTCTCAAAGTTCACCTCCTCAATTTGGGATGATTTGCCGTCTATTCATGTATTCCGCAGATGTAGGGTACATCAAGTTGATTGTGGGGATTTAATCCGCTGCTCCTGAGGCTGCTGGGAGAGATTTCCCTTTCTCTTCTTTGTTCGCACAGCTCCCGGGGCTCAGCTTTGGATCTGGCCGCGCCTCTGCGTGTAGGTCGCCGGAGGGTGTCTGTTCTTCGCTCAGACCGGACGGGGTTAAAGAAGCCGCTGACTCGGGGGCTCTGGCTCACTCAGGCCGGAGGGAGGGAGGGGCACGGAGCGGGGCGAGCCTGCGGCGGCAGAGGCCACCGGGGCGTTGCACCAGCCTGAGGCGCGCTGTGCGTTCTCCCGGGGAAGCCGTCCCTGGATCCCGGGATCCCGGGATCCTGGCGTTGGCGGGCTGCACAGGCTCCGGGAGGGGACGTGTGGAGAGTGACCTGTGCTCGCACACAGGCTTCCTGGTGGCGGCAGCCCTAGTGTCTCAGGCCCGTCTCTGGGGTCCGCGCTGGTAGCCGCGGCTCGCGCCCGTCTCTGGAGCTCCTTTAAGCAGCGCTCTTAATCCTCTCTCCTCGCGCACCAGGAAACAAAGAGGAGGGAAGAAAAAGTCTCTTGCCTCTTCGGCAGGTCCAGACTTTTTCCCGGACTCCCTGCCGGCTAGCCGTGGTGCACTAGCCCCCTGGAGGCTGTGTTCACGCCGCCAACCCCAGTCCTCTCCCTGCGCTCCGACCGAAGCCCGAGCCTCAGCTCCCAGCCCCGCCCGCCCCGGCGGGGGAGCAGACAAGCCTCTCTGGCTGCTGAGTGCCAGTCGGCGCCGATCCTCCGTGCGGGGATCTCTCCGCTTTGCCCTCCGCGCCCCTGTTGCTCGCTCTCCTCCGTGGCTCCGAAGCTTCCCCCCTCTGCCACCCGCAGTCTCCGCCCGCGAAGGGGCTTCTCAGTGTGTGGAAACCTTTCCTGCTTCACAGCTCCTTCCCACTGGTGCCGGTCCCGTCCCTATCCTCTGTCTCTGTTTTTAGGGTTTTTTTGTTTGCCCTACCCAGGTAAGTGTGGAGTTTCTTGCCTTTTGGGAGGTCTGAGGTCTTCTGCCAGCGTTCGGTAGGTTTTCTGCAAGAGTTGTTCCACGTGTAGATGTATTTCTGGTGTATCTGTGGGGAGGAAGGTAATCTCCGCGTCTTACTCTTCCGCCATCTTGTCTCTCTCCGATAATGAACCATCTTATATTCTATTAAGAAGTCCTATTCAAGGGAAAAATTAAGGCTTATATACAAAAGAAATTTTTCTCTCTTACTGGGAGAATAAAGGTACAATTCACATGCTTTTCAAATTATCAAAAATGAACATGGCATGGAAATCTATCACTTAATCCCTTTCTTTACCAAACCTTTCATTACAACCATAAAAATAATATATAAGATAGCTCTAATTTTAATCTGACCTGTCCATACTCTTACAGGGTGCTGATGAATAGGTGAAAAGCCAGAGTGGAACTCAAGCACACACACACATTCATGCACCACGCACACACACTCAAAGATGCAAGGAGTGTAAGGGAAATGGGCAATCTCTACAAAGTAGGGAAAAAGCCTTTAGATCATTGACAGGTCACAGAAAACCTTGAAGGGGATAATGAGAAGCCTTGAACACAGAAGGCACAAAACACAGAAATATATTTTTGAAAGACTATGTGAATACTGCCTGTTTTCCACAGAGGCCAAAGTCAGATGAAATGGATAAACATTTTGAACTCTGAGACTTCCTCCATCTTTTAAGAGTCCCAGTTTAGAATATCAACTGTTGGGGAGAGTTTTCATTCCATTTCTTTTGTGTCAGTAAATGATAAAACATCACATTATTTTTGAAGGTCTGCTCAAAGTGAGCACAGTGTGTGAACCACTGGGGATGTGAAATTAGATGGTTTATTTTCTAAAACTCAATAGGTATTTTTACAGGGTCAAATAAAAAATAATCAGCTTTTAAAAAATAATACAAACAAAATAATTTCTGGTTGAAAAATCTCCCTAGACCACCCCTCTGTGCATTATTGGCTTTCCTCAGATTCAGTATGTCTGAATAACCATTTGAATACTGAGGCCATACTGATAAAACTAAATTTCAAAAATTGTTGTGGAGCTACTTCTATGGCCTCAAAAATTATGTTGGTTTTTATGAGAGATATATTAATGAAGTAAGTGGCAAAATCTTGCCTTCAGGAATTTATAATCCTTTTGAGGAGATGAGATTATACATGGAAAATAAACAGATTTGTAACCAATGAGGCCCCAAGTGGGAATAGACCCCAATCCTAGTCAAGAGCAATGAGAGAAAAGGGCCAGCTTCACAGAAGGAAAGAATCAGCTTTGACTTATGGCTTTGGAATGTGCTTCAGAGAGGCCAATGGGACAGAGAGCAATGGAGCAGAAGTAAAGCAGCCCTTCCAAGAGCCATAGCTGGAGAGGACTGGGAAGAGAAAGAAACAGATTATAGTCAGCCTCCCTATCTGCGTGTTCCCCATTCACAGATTCAACCAACTGGGGATTGAAAATATTCAAAGAACTTCCAGAAGGTTCTAAAAAACAAAACTTAAATTTGCCACCCACCAGCAACTATTTACATGGCATTTACATTTCATTAAGTATTATAAATAATCTAGAGATGATTTAAAGTATATGGGAGGATGTGCATAGTTAATATGCACATATCATTTTATATAAGGAACTTGAGTATCCACAGATTTAGGTATCCATGCAGGCCCTGGAACCAATCCCCTGTGGATAACAAGGGATGACTATATTGAGAGACAACCCAAAGCCAAGGGGAGGGAGGCATTTCTGGGCAGCCTGAGATTTTCCTCCAAGTGAGATGAAGCAATCGCATCATTGAGTTTATAATATTTTATCGATTCCTCTATTCATCACAGAGCATTATAATCACTTCGTTTATGTGACTTTTCCCTGTTAGACAATAAATTCCTCCAGGTCAGGGGCCAGGTCATATTCATCTTTGGAGCATACTTCACAACAATTGGGCAGAGCAGGTGCTTAATCAGTGGTCTTTTCACTGATGACAAGGACTAGGATGACCAAGGAGGGGCTGCCTAGCAGCCTGGGGAGAAGGAGAATAACATGGTCACGGAAGGAGAGAGTCTGGCAGGGTCTAGGGATCAGGTCAAGGTCTGAGTAGGTGAGTCTAAAATCTATGAGAGAGAAGACTGAGAAGAAAATTCCTGAAGGCTAGCCCAGGCTCCATTTCATTTTCTTCCCCTTTACCCCCTAAAATTATTGTTTCTGTCCAATTTCCTTCTTTAAGAGATAAAAGAAATGACAAAAAATACAGCCTCTGTTGGACAGCAGCCAGAGTTCTTCCAGCAAATATATTAAAGTCTCCATCCAAATAGACTAGCAGAGGTATTTGGAATTGCTGAATAGATCACGACTTATTTTCAATTCATGCCAAAATAGGAAAGGGAAAGAAATGACTCATTTGTTATCTGACTGTAAAGTCTCAATCCAAACCACAGTGATTAGTTAGGGCTGGTGTGTAAGGCCAAGGCCACTGGAACGAGGTGCCCTGAAATGCTCACCCAGTGATGTTGATATCTTCCTGGCTTCATAAGGCCAAGCCCCTGCTAGTCGATTTATCATCAGGCATTGCTATATGGAGTGCACGGATGCCCAGTTGTCTGTCACAGCCCTAAGTCTCTGCCCACGTGGGTGCTGCCTTCTTATTTCACGAGCTGGCAACTTTGCAAGGCAGATCATGTACAGTTCTCCTCTTCCAAAACCTAAGAAAAGCTATGTTCCTCTTGTCAGTGATAGTTAAAAAAAAATTAAATCAACTACCTTGATAGTTACCTAAAACATATGTTAGTTAGTATAGGTCTTCAGGAAGATAAAGAGATAGAATGAGTTACTTAGAGGCAAAGGCTTAATCAGATAATGGTAAAGCATGCATTAAGAAGATATTTAGATGGCAGACCCATTCATTCAATGCTTAGACTTTTAAATTATGTATATTCCCTTGAATCACAGCCAGCCTCCTGTGCCTTTCTGAATTATTGTGACCACCATCTGTTGACTTGTCTATCTCTCTTGCTAGACTACAAACTAACTCAGGGCAGGGGTGCAATCTTATCCACTGCCTCTTGTAGACTCATAATGGACACTCCAAGACTGTTACTGATAGAATGATAACTGGATCCTCCCTAAGAGGAGTTTATAAAATGGTACTATAGGGGAATTAGTACAGAATATAAAATCTATAACACAAGGTAGAAAGTTATGAATTTTATAAAGGAAGTTAAAAATAAACTACAATGCTTCTCATTGTTTGCAGCAACTATGCTCTATAAAGTCACCTTGAACACTGAATTAGCAAATACTAAACTACGGCTCCCAGGAGAAATATAGGATTAGATCCCCGGAGCCTCAAATCACAACATTTTCATCAACTGAAATGTCATTTGCATTATATAGGTTTGCCAACTTCCTTGTAAAACAAGCCAGTCTCATCAGCATTGAAAATCTGCTTTTCCATTTTATCCTTTTCCTGTATAATACTTAGCATGAATTTTTAAAATTATTTTGCAGCTTCTTGATCTGCAGAACCTGCCTTGTCTGCAAGTTTAACATCTTTCATGCCATATCGCCTTTGGAATGTGTGAGCCAGCCAAGACAACACTAGCCAAGAAGGGTTTAAAGTTTGCCTAATCCTAGGGGGACCATAGGGAACCATAAAGTTCTTTGGCTTTCATCCTCAAAACAGTGCTGTCCACTATGCTTTTCTTACGGGTCATCATCTCATTAATCCATAAATTTAGCTGCTTTTCTCTCTTTTCCATAACTTCATCACACACGGAGCCATTACTTTAGCACTTTCCAGAGCAGCCTCATGTACAGATCAGTGAAATTCCCCTTTCTGTTTCTGGATGGACTGTATTGTTGATTCATTAACATTGAATTCATGGCCAACAGACCAACAACTCATGATGCCTGAACAAAGCTCATCTAACACATGGATTTTCCTTATAAGGTGCATCACGGCCTTCTTCCATGTAGGAACGCTAGGCAGCACTTCAGTACTAGGCTTGGGACCATTTTAAAGAGTGAAACTACTAACAAAAATGTGAGAAACATGGCCTGAAACAAGAAGGCAGAGCATCTCCTTGTTTGACCTCAGCTGGGAAGTGCATGTCGAACAATTAGAATTTTCCACCACTCCACACATGTCCCAAAATGACCTCAAAATATCCACCATATTGGTTATGGGGTTAGAAATAAATGTGAGTGAGTAGGTGAATTCGAAAATATGGAATCCGAGGAGATTAGGAGCAACTCTACTGTGGGGATAAGTTCTGGAGGAGGGAAAGTTCCCTCATGAGCTTATTTTGAGAATCAAATGAGACAAACACATAAAGAACTCAGCACAATGCCTTATGTACAGTCAACTGTCAGTAACTTCTTATTCTTTGACTGATGAAATGAAGTCACACTCAGAAAAGAGGTAACTTTTTAGCCCCTGAAAGATAGATAAGATATGGACATACATACATAAGAAGAGTATTCCAGGCAGAGAGAACAGTATAAGCCAAGGCAAAGAGTCAGGGCATTAAAGAATGTGTATAGCGGAAATCAAATGGCCACACCTGCCTGAATCCTAAAGTACATAAAGGAACTTGTTAAGAAAGAATTTGTAAAGATGGGCTGGGAACAAATTACAGTTCCATAAGTCCCAGGCTGAGGGATCTGGAAATAATTCTACAGGCAAAAGAGCAGCCTAGGTTTTCCTTGAACAGGAAAATAGTGATCAGAACTATTTTCCAGAGTTTCCAGAAGAATAAGCTGGTGATAGTGTGTAAAATGAATGGTGGATGTGGGGACAGCGACTCAGGAGACATTCAGAAAGTAAGAGCATCACTGATGGCAATAATCATGTAGTTGTTTTATGATATTTAGAAAAATATAATAGGATTTTTTAAAAAAAAAAGGAGGAAAGAGGGCATGTATCAAACTGTCTTCCCAAACTTCTTGATGAAAAAAATTACCAGAAGTTCTCATTAATTATACAGATTCCCAGGCCCCAACCCATACCCTGCAGGACAGTGGTCTGGGGAACCATCTGTCTTCCAAGCACCTTCCATTATTCTTTCCATCAGGGAAGTTTCAGAAACACTGTCTTGAGAACAGCTCTCTGCTCTGGGTAGCTGAGCTGTGGTCCAGAGCAAACACTACCCCCGCCAATCCTAGATCTCATGTCCACAAGGATGGAAGTGAATAGAGACTATATATTAAGCTCCAGGCCTCACTACTGTTGCTTGTTTTGTCAAGTGAGTGTCTGGACCTTCCCAAACAAGCAAGCATGGCAACCACCAGGGAGCCCACCACCCTGGGCCTGGTAGTGGTTTCATGAATAAATCAGCCTCAGAGAGGAATTTCATTAAAAATTAAAGACAACTGACAATATTCATTTGAAATAAGTTTTGTGCTCACTAAACTGTAAGGAAAAACAAATTAATTTATAATTCTTTTTTAAATCCATTGCATAAATTTCTGAATAGTTGAGGTGACTCCAACTGCTAATTCCACAGCAGGAATATTAAGTATTTTCTATATTTACACTTAAGTAAACAGGTATGAAGAAAGTAATTTGTTCAAAATTCATTTAGAGTCTACTAAAAAACTGTGAAGATCTTTCTTATGATCTGTAACTTAGCCAATTATACAGACCACTAAAAGAACAAAGAGGAAGAGTTAAAATTTTCTATTTCTATTAATAGATAATACATATGGTAAGGAGCCACTAGTATCCAGTGCATTTATATTATTTTATTTTGTTTATCATCTTTATTGGAGTATAATTGCTTTACAATGTTTTTACTTTCTGATGTATAACAAAGTGAATCAGCTATATGTATACATATATACCCATACCCCTCTCTCTTGCATCTCCCTTCCACCCTCCCAATCCCACCGCTCTATGTGGTCACAAAGTACCAAGCTGATCTCCCCCTGCGATGCAGCTGCTTCCCACTAGGTATCGATTTTACATTTGGGAGTGCATATATGTCATTGCTACACTCTCACTTCATCCCAGCTTACCCTTCCCCCTCCCCATGTCCTCAAGTCCAGTCTCTACATCTGCATCTATATTCCTGTCCTGCCCCTAGGTTCATCAGAATCACTTTTTTTTTTAAGATTTTATATATATATGTGTGTGTGTGTGTGTGTGTGTGTGTGTGTGTGTTAGCATATGGTATTTTATTTGTTTTTCTCTTTCTGACTTACTTCACTCTGTATGACACACTCTAGGTCCATCCAACTCACTACAAATAACTCAATTTCGTTTCCTTTTATGGCTGAGTAATATTCCATTGTATATCTGTGCCACATCTTATTTATCCATTCATCTGTCGATGGACACTTAGGTTGCTTCCATGTCCTGGCTATTGTAAATAATGCTACAATGAACATTGTGGTACACGACCCTTTTTGAATTATGGTTTTCTCAGGGTATATGCCCAGTAGTGGGGTTGCTGGGTCATATGGTAGTTCTATTTGTAGTTTTTTAAGGAGCCTCCATACTCTTCTCCACAATGGCTGTATCAACTTACATTCCTACCAACAGTGCAAGAGGGTTCCACTTTCTCCACACCTTCTCCAGGATTTATTGTTTGTAAATTTTTTGATGATGGCCATTCTGACTGGTGTAAGGTGATACCTCATTATAGTTTTGATTCTCTAAGGATTAGTGATGTTGAGCATCCCTTCATGTGTTTGTTGGCAATCTGTATATCTTCTTTGGGGAAATGTCTATTAAGATATTCTGTCCATTTATAGATTGGGTTGTTTGTTTTTTTGATATTGAGCTGCATGAGCTACTTGTGTATTTTTGAGATTAATCCTTTACCAGTTGCTTCATTTGAAAATATTTTCTCTCATTCTGAGGGTTGTCTTTTGGTCTTCTTTATGGTTTCCGTTGCTGTGCAAAAGCTTTGAAGTTTCATTAGGTCCCATTTGTTTATTTTTGTTTTTATTTATTTCTCTAGGAGGTGGGTAAAAAGGATCTTGCTGTGATTTATGTAATAGAGTGTTCTGTCTATGTTTTCCTCTAAGAGTTTGATAGTGTCTGGCCTTACATTTAGGTCTTTAAACCGTTTTGAGTTTATTTTTGTGTATGGTGTTAGGAAGTGTTCTAATTTCATTCATGTAGCTGTCCAGTTTTCCCAGCATCGCTTATTGAAGAGGCTGTCTTTTCTCCATTGTATATTCTGCCTCTTTTATCAAAGATAAGGTGACCGTATGAGCGTGAGTATATCTCTTGGCTTTCTATCCTGTTCCATTGATCTATATTTCTGTTTTTCTGCCAGAACCATACAGTCTTCATTATTGTAGCTTTTTAGCATAGTCTGAAGTCAGGGAGCCTGATTCCTCCAGCTCCACTTTTCTTTCTCAAGATTGCTTTCACTATTCAGGGTCTCTGTGTTTCCACATAAATTGTGAAATTTTTGGTTCTAGTTTTGTGGAAAATGACATTGGTAGTGTGGCAGGGATTGCACTGAATCTGTAGATTGCTTTGGGTAGTAGAGTCATTTTCACAATGTTGATTCTTTCAATCCAAGAACATGGTATATCTCTCCCCCTGTTCGTATCCTTTTTAATTTCTTTCATCAGTGTCTTGTAGTTTTCTGCACACAGGTCTTTTGTCTCTTCAGGTAGGTTTATTTCTAGGTATTTTATCCTTTTTCTTACAGTCGTAAATGGGAGTGTTTCCTTAATTTCTCTTTCAGATTCTTCATCATTAGTGTATAGGAATGCAAGAGATTTCTGTGTATTAATTTTGTATCCTGCTACTTTACCAAATTCATTGATTAGCTGCAGTAGTTTTCTGGTAGCATCTTCAGGATTCTCTCTGTATAATATCATGTCATCTGCAAACAGTGGCATTTTTTACTTCTTCTTTTCCAATTTGGACTCTTTTATTTCTTTTTCTTCTCTGATTGCTGTGGCTACAATTTCCAAAACTATGTTGAAAAATAGTGCTGAGAGTAGGCAAACTTGTCTTATTCCTGATCTTAGTTGAAATAGTTTCAGTTTTTCACCACTGAAAGTGATGATGGCTGTGTGTTTTTTATATATGACCTTTATTATTTTGAGATAAGTTCCCTCTATGCCCACTTTCTGGAGAGTTTTTATTATAAATCGGTGTTGAATTTTGTCAAAAGATTTTTCTGCATCTGTTGAGATGATCATATGGTTTTTATCCTTCAATTTGTTAATATGGTGTATCACATTGATTGATTTGCATAAATTGAAGAATCCTTGCATTCCTGGGATAAACTCCACTTGATCATGGTATATGATCTTTTAATGTGCTGTTGGATTCTGTTTGCTAGTATTTTGTTGAGGACTTTTCATCTATGTTCTTCAGTGATATTGGCCTGTAGTTTTCTTTTTATGTGGCAGCTTTGTCTGGTTTTGGTATCAGGGGGATGGTGGCCTGGTAAAATGAGTTTGGAAGTGTTCCTCCCTCTGATATATTTTGGAAGAGTTTGAGAAGGATAGGTGTTAGCTCCTCTCTAAATGTTTGATAGAATTTGCCTGTGAAGCTCTCTGGTCCTTGGCTTGTTTGTTGGAAAATATTTAATCATATTTTCAATTTCAGTGCTTGTGATTGGTCTGTTTATATTTTCTATTTCTTCCTGGTTCAGTCTCGGAAAGTTGTGCTTTTCTAAGAATTTGTCCATTTCTTCCACGTTGTCCATTTTATTGGCATATAGTTGCTATAATAATCTCTCATGATCCTTTGTATTTCTGAAGTGTCAGTTGTTACTTCTCCTTTTTCTTTTCTAATTTTGTTGATTTGAGTCTACTCCCTTTTTTTTCTTGATGAGTCTGGCTAAAGATTTATCAATTTTGTTTATCTTCTCAAAGAACCAGCTTTTAGTTTTATTGATCTTTGCTATTGTGTCCTTCATTTCTTTTTCATTTATTTCTGATCTGATTTTTATGATTTCTTTCTTGTGCTAACTTTGGGGGTTTTTTTAGTCTTTTTTCTCTAATTGCTTTAGGTGTAAGATTAGGTTGTTTATTTGAGATGTTTCTTGTTTCTTGAGGTAGGATTATATTGCTATAAGCTTCCCTCTTAAAACTGCTTTTGCTGCATCCCATAGATTCTGGGCTGTCGTGTTTTCATTGTCATTTGTTTCTAAGTATTTTTTGATTTCCTCTTTGATTTCTTTAGTGATCTCTTGGTTATTTAGTGGTTTATTGTTTACCTTCCATGTGTCTTAATTTTTCATAGTTTTTTTTTTCCTGTAATTGATATCTAGTCTCATAGCATTGCGGTCACAAAATATACTTGATATGATTTCAAATTTTAGTTTACCAAGGCTTGATTTGTGACCCAAAAGATACTCTTTCTTGGAGAATGTTCCATGAGCACTTGACAAGAAAGTGTATTCTGTTGTTTTGGGATGGAATGTCCTATAAATATCAATTAAGTCCATCTTGTTTAATATGTCATTTAAAGTTGTGTTTCCTTATTTTCATTTTAGATGATATGTCCATTGGTGAAAGTGGGGTGTTAAAGTTCCTTATTATTATTGTGTTACTGTTGATTTCCCCTTTTATGGCTGTTAGCATTTGCCTTATGTATTGAGGTGCTCCTATGTTGGGTACATAAATATTTACAATTTTTATGTCTTCTTCTGGATTGCTCACTTGATCATTATGTAGTGTCCTTCTTTGTCTCTTGTAAAAGTCTTTATTTTAAAATCTATTTTGTCTGATGTGAGAATTGCTACTCCATCTTTCTTTTGATCTGCATTTGCATGGGATATCCTTTTCCATTCCCTCACTTTGAGTCTGTATGTGTTCTTAGGTCTGAAGTGGGTCTCTTGTAGACAGCATATATATGGGTCTTGTTTTTGTATCCATTTAGCCAGTCTATGTCTTTTGGTTGGAGCATTTAATCCATTTACATTTAAGGTAATTATCAATATGTGTGCTCCTATTACAATTTTCTTGATTGTTTGGGGTTTGTTTTTGTAGGTCTTTTCCTTCTCTTGTTTTTCCTGCCTAGATAAGTTCCTTTAGCATTTGTTGTAAAGCTGGTTTGGTGGTGCTGAATTCTCCTAGCTTTTGCTCGTTGTAAAGGTTTTAATTTCTCAGTCGAATCTGAATGAGATCCTTGCTGGATAGATTAATCTTGGTTTTAGGTGTTTTCCCTTTCATCACTTTAAATATTTCTTGCCACTCCCTTCTGGCTTGCAGAGTTTCTTCTGAAAGATCAGCTGTTAAACTTATGGGGATTCCCTTGTATATTATTTGTTGCTCTTCCCTTGCTACTTTTAATATTTGTTCTTTGTATTTAATTTTTGATAGTTTGATTAAAATATGTCTTGTCATGTTCCTCTTTGGATTTATCCTATATGGGACTCTGCCCTTCCTGGAATTGACTGACTATTTCCTTTCCCATTTTAGGGATCTTTTCAATTATAATCTCTTCAAATATTTTCTCAGTCCCTTTCTTTTTCTCTACTTCTTCTGGGACCCCTATAATTTGAATGTTGGTACATTTAATGTTGTCCCAGAGGTCTCTGAGACTGTCCTCAATTCTTTTCATTCTTTTGTCTTTATTCTGTGCTGTGATAGTTATTCCCACTATTTTATCTTCCAGGTCACTTATCCTTTCTTCTGCCTCAGTTATTCTGCCATTGATTCCTTCTAGAGAATTTTAAATTTCATTTATTGTGTTGTTCAACATTGTTTAATTGCTCTTTCGTTCTTCTAGGTCCTTGTTAAATGTTTCTTTTATTTTCTCCATTCTATTTCCAAGATTTTGGATCATCTTGACTATCATTAGTCTGAATTCTTTTTCAGGTGGACTGTCTATTTCCTCTACATTTGTTTGATTTGGTGAGCTTTTACCTTGCCCCTACATCTTTTGCATATTTCTCTGTGTTCTCATTTTGTTTCACTTACTGTGCTTGGGGTCTTCTTTTTGCAGTTCTCAAGTTCATAGTTTCTGCTGTCTTTGGTGTCTACACCCAGTGAATGAGGTTACTTTAACACCCCGCTTTCACCAATGGACAGGTCATCCAAAATGAAAATTAATAAGGAAACAAAAGCTTTAAATGACACAATAGGCCAGATTTATTTAATTGATAGTTATAGGACATTCCATCCAAAAACAACAGAATACACTTTCTCCTCAACTGTATATGGAACATTCTCCAGGATACATCATATCTTGGGTCACAAATCAAGCCTTGGTACATTTAAGAAAACTGAAATCATATCAAGTATCTTTTCTGACCACAATGCTATGAGACTAGATATCAATTACAGGAAAAAAATCTGTAAAAAATACAAACACATGTAAGCTAAACAATAAAGTACTAAATAACCAGGAGATCACTGAAGAAATCCAAGAGGAAATTAAAAAATACCTAGAAACAAATGACAATGAAAACACGACAACCCAAAACCTATGGATGCAGCAAAAGCAGTTTTAAGAGGGAAGTTTATAGCAATACAATCCTACCTCAAGAAACAACAAACATCTCAAATAAACAACCTAACCTTACACCTAAAGCAATTAGAGAAAGAAGAACAAAAAAAACCCAAAGTTAGCAGAAGGAAAGAAATCATAAAGATCAGATCAGAAATAAATGAAAAAGAAATAAAGGAAATGATAGCAAAGATCAATAAAACTAAAAGCTGGTTCTTTAATAAGATAAACACGATTGATAAACCATTAGCCAGCCTCATCAAGAAAAAAAGGGAGAAGACTCAAATTAGTAGAATTAGGAATGAAAAAAGAGAAGTAACAACTGACACTGCAGATATACAAAGGATCATGAGAGGTTACTACAAGCAACTCTATGCCAATAAAATGGACAACTTGGAAGAAATGGACAAATTTTTAGAAAAGCACAACCTTCTGGGACTGAACCAAGAAAAAATAGAAATTACAAACAGACCAATCACAAGCAGTGAAATTCAGACTGCAATTAAAAATCTCTCAACAAACCAAAGCCCAGGACCAGATGGCTTCACAGGCGAATTCTATCGAATATTTAGAGAACAGCTAACACCTATCCTTCTCAAACTGTTCCAAAATATAGCAGAGGGAGGAACATTCCCAAACTCAGTACAAGGCCATTATAACCTTGGTACCAAAACCACACAAAGATGTCACAAAAAAAGAAAACTACAGGCCAAAATGAACATAGATGCAAAAATCCTCAACAAAATACTAGCAAACAGAATCCAGCAGCATATTAAAAGGATCATATACCATGATCAAGTGGGGTTTATCCCAAGAATGCAAGGATTCTTCATTATACGCAAATCAGTTAATGTGATACACCATATTAACAAACTGAAAGATAAAATTCATATGATCATCTCAATAGATGCAGAAAAACCTTTCAACAAAATTCAACACCCATTTATGATAAAAACTCTCCAGAAAGTAGGCATAGAAGGAAGTAACCTCAACATAATAAAGGCCATATATGACAAACCCACAGCCAATATCATTCTCAGTGGTGAAAAACTGAAACCATGTCCTCTAGGATCAGGAACAAGACAAGGTTTTCCACTCTCACCACTTTATTCAACATAGTTTTGGAAGTTTTAGCCACAGCAATCAGAGAAGAAATGGAAATAAAATGAATCCATCTTGGAAAAGAAGTAAAACTGTCACTTTTTGTAGATGACATGATACTATACATAGAGAATCCTAAAGATGCTACCAGAAAACTACTAGAGCTAATCAATGAATTTGGTAAAGTAGCAGTATACAAAATTAATGCACAGAAATCTCTTGCACTCCTATACACGAACGATGAAAAATCTGAAAGAAAAATTAAGGAAACACTCCCATTTACCATTGCAACTAAAAGAACAATATACCTAGGAATAAACCTACCTAAGGAGACAAAAGACCTGTATGCAGAAAAATATGACACTGATGAAAGAAATTAAAGATGATAGAAACAGATGGAGAAATATACCATGTTCTTGGATTGGAAGAATCCACATTGTGAAAATGACTATACTACACAAAGCAACCTACAGATTCAACACAATCCCTATCAAACTACCAACAGGTTTTTTCACACAACTAGAACAAAAACTTTCACAATTTGTATGGAAACAAAAAATACCCCGAATATCCAAAGCCATCTTGTGAAGAAAAACGGAGCTTTAGGAATCAGGCTCCCGGATTTCGGACTATACAACAAAGCTACAGTAATCAAGTCAATATGATACTGACACAAAAACAGAAATATAGATCAATGAAACAGGATAGAAAGCCCAGAGATAAAAACACGCACATATGGTCACCTTATTTTTCATAAAGGAGGCAGGAATATACAATGAAGAAAAGACAGCCTCTTCAATAAGTGGAAAAAGAAGGAAAACTGGACATCTACAATTAAAAGAATGAAATTAAAACACTCACTAACACCATACACAAAAATAAACTCAAAAAGGATTAAAGACCTAAATGTAAGACCAGAACCTATATAACTTAGAAGAAAACATAGACAGAACACTCTATGACATAAATCACAGCAAGATCCTTTTGGACCCACCTCCAAGAGAAATGGAAATAAAAACAAAAATAAAAAAATGGAACCTATTGAAACTTAAAAGCTTTTACACAGCTAAGGAAACCATAAACAAGATGAAAAGACAGCCCTCAGAATGGGAGAAAAATATTTACAAACAAAGCAACTGACAAAGGATTAATCTCCAGAATTTACAAGTAGCTCATGCAGGTCAATATCAAAAAAAAACAAACAACCCAATCCAAAAATGGGCAGAAGACTTAAATAGACATTTCTCCAAAGAAGATATACAGATCACCAACAAACACATGAAAGGATGCTCAATATCACTAATCATTAGAGAAATGCAAATCAAAACTGAAATGAGGTATCACCTCACACCAGTCAGAATGCCCATCATCAAAAAATCTACAAACAATAAATTCTGGAGAGGGTGTGGAGAAAAGGGAACCCTGCTGCACTGCTGGTGGGAATGGCAACTGATACAGCCACTATGGAGAACAGTATGGAGGTTCCTTAAAAATCTAAAAATAGAACTACTATATGACCCAGCATTCCCACTACTGGGCATATACCCTGAGAAAACCATAATTTAAAGAGTCAGGTACCACAATGCTCATTGCAGCTGTATTTACAATAGCCAGGACACGGAAGCAACCTAAGTGTCCATCGACAGTTGAATGGGTAAAGATGATGTGGCACATATATACAATGGAATATTACTCTGCCATAAAAAGAAAGGAAACTGAGTTATTTTTATTGAGGTGGGTGGACCTAGAGTCTTTCATACAGAATGAAGTAAGTCAGAATGAGAAAAACAAGTACTGTATGATAACACATATATATGAACTGTAAAAAAAAAAAAAAAAAAAAGGTTATGAAGAACCTAGGGGCAGGACAGGAATAAAGACACAGGCATAGAAAATGGACTTGAGGACATGGGGAGGGGGAAGTGTTAGCTGAGACAAACTGAGAGAGTGGCATGGACTTGTATACACTACCAATTGTAAAATCTATAGCTAGTGGGAAGCAGCCACATAGCACAGGGAGATCAGCTCAGTGGTTTGTGACCACCTATAAGGGTGGGATAGGGAGGGTGGGAGGGAGATGCAAGAGGGAGGAGATATGGGTATATATGTATATGTATGGTTGATTCGCTTTGTTATACAGCAGAAACTTAACACACTATTGTAGAGTAATTATATTGCAATAAATTTGTTATATATTAAAAATAAACCCATATATGGGAATCCAGCTGTTTTCTATGAAACCAGACATTAAAGAGATTTGTAAAAATGAAAAATAAAGCTACTTTTCTCACTAATTTGTTGGTTTGTTTTGGAAAATGTAGTTATTTTCATAATGTATATTATTTATGCTAACACATAGTATATTATTTTTTAAATATTAATAAGTATTTTAAATTTTTCTGTTTTAATTTCTAATATAATAAAATATAGCTACATATAACCTACATAAACAAAAGCTTTTGGAAGTCATCAAAAATTTTAAGCATGTAAAGAAATCCCAATTCCAAAAGTTTGAGAACCACTACTCTAGATCACCTGTTTACAACGTCTTTCCTGTTCAGATTTTAGGGGGAAAAATATTATACTTGTCATTAGGGGGGCTATTTGGGATTTATTAATCTCATTTTCTTCTTAGCTGTGAGAGTAAGTAAGCTGGTGTTTGCCTACTTTATGGACAAGGGGAGAAGGAGCAGGGCTGCTTCACCCAGGAACTCTGCCTGGAAACCTACAGCAATGGCCTTGAACCAAACTAAATTTAGGAGGGGGCTCTGCACAGAGACCTAATATATTTGCATTGTTTGGTGTGATTTTCCTGGCTTCATATTATGAATCTGCTCAATAAATGTCTTAAGGGAACAAAAATTATTTAGCACCTACCAGGTGGAAATCACTGTACTTCTGAGAATACATGTCAAGTAGGATATGACCCTAATAGCACAGCCTATTGAGAGAAAGAAAATATCATAAGAAACTTGTATATGTCAGGCACTATTTTAAGAACTTTCCTCCCGATATTTTTTGTTTTAATCCTCACAACTCCCCTATTTTAGAATAAGTCCCATTTATCAGAGGAAAAAATTGAGGTTTGGAAAAAAATAATATCCTGCTTAACATCACAGTAAACTGCAGAGCTGGGAGAAAAACGCAGGTGTATCTGATGTAAAAGTCTGAAATTTAATTGTCCCTGGAAATCATGATATTAGAAATGCTATAACAAAGTTCAAAGAGAGTGAGAGGGAGAGACTAATTACAAGAGAGGAAAACCTGTCATTGAGCTGGACCTTGAAGGAAATATAAATCTTCCACTGGAGGTTTTCTTCAGGGAAGAAAGTGCATTCCAGGCAGAGTTTACTGCTTGAGGAAAGGTCCATAGCTGCTAGGATGTCTGGCATATCTGGGATATTGTGATTTGAGATTGGAAAAGTACATAGAACAAAACTGGGGAAAACTTGGAAAGGGAAGGTGAAGATTTTAGACTTTGTTCAAGGAGGGCGGCAGCCTGAAAGGATTTTGCAAAGGGCAGCAGCACGCTCCTGGCCGTGCCTTAGGGAGATAAGGTGGTACAATCAGACATCTGCACTAGGTTAGCCACAGAGAGCTGTAATCCTTTCTCCAAGGAATTCCCAATGATTTCATTTGCAACAGGCTAGAGATTCTGCCCATTTGGCATTAGGATATGTGTATGGCTTTGTTTTGACAAACCTTGGCCCTGACTCGCTAATACAAAGCAGAGACCGGGTCACAACTCCCTCTGCAGCAGGAGGCTCCCTGCCGATTGTCAAACCACATTCTCAAAGATAAGCCTTCTTTCTGCCTTGACCTCTCTCTCTCTCCTGCCTTCTCCTTTCAAGTGGTGGGTGTTAACCTACTGAAATCTCCTTTGAATAGCTGTGGGAAGTTGGTTTTTAACTGGGGGAAATCTCAAGCAAGCCCTAGAAGGGTCAGAAACGAAGAAGCAGGAAGTCGTGTGGCATCCACCTGCACTCAGCTCTCACCTACACCTCCCCACAGAGACAAGGTCTCCACTGGAAATCTTCTAGGGGGCAGATGACTGAGATGCTATTCCCAAGTGCACATGTGACTTACCGAAAATGTCGGGGTGCCTTGCAATCATAAAACTAACATGAAATTATAACATATAAAAATAAAAACAAAATGCAAATGAGGGTGGGAGAGACAAGATGGCGGAAGAGTAAGACATGGAGATTACCTTCCTCCCCACAGATACACCGGAAATACATCTACATGTGGAACAACTCCTGCAGAAAACCTACTGAATGCTGGTGGAAGATCTCAGACCTCCCAAAAGCCTCAGGAGCAGCAGATTAAATCCCCACAATCAACTTGATGTACCCTGCATCTGTGGAATACATGAATAGATGGCGAATCATCCCAAGTTGAGGAGGTAGACTTTGAGAGCAAGATTTTTTTTTTCCCCTTTTCCTCTTTTTATGAGTGTGTATGTGTATTCTTCTGTGTGAGATTTTGTCTGTCTAGCTCTGCTTTCACCATTTGTCCTAGGGTTCTGTCTGTATGGGTTTTTTGGTTTTATTGTTTTTTTTTAATTTTAAAAAGATTTTTTTCTATCTTAATAATTTTTTAATTTAATAACTCTATTTTATTTTATCTAACATTATTCTATTTTAACATTCCTGTCTTCCTTCCTTCATCCCTCCTTCCCTCCCTCCCTCCTTCTCTCTCCCTCTCCATCTCTCTCTCTCTCTCTTTCTTTTTTTCTTCCTTTCTACTTTTTCTCCCTTTTATTCTGAGCCATGTGGATGAAAGGCTCTTGGTGCTGCAGCCAGAAGTCAGTGCTGTGGCTGTGAGGTGGGAGAGCCAACTTCAGGACACTGGTCTATAGGAGACCTCCCAACCCCACATAATATCAAACGGTGAAAATCTCCCAGAGATCTCCATCGCAACAACAGCACCCAGCTTCACTCAAAGAACATCAAGCTACAGTGCTGGACACCCTATGCCAAATAACTAGCAACACAGGAACATAAAAACACCCATTAGCAGAGAGGCCGCCTAAAATCATAATAAGTCCACAAACACTCCAAAACACAATACCTGAAGTGGACCTGCCCACCAGAAAGACAAGATCCAGCCTCATCCATCAGAACACAGGCACTAGTTCCCTCCACCAGGAAGCCTACACAACCCACTGAAACAACTTTAGCCACTGGGGACAGACCCCAAAAACAATGAGAACTAGGAACCTGAAGCCTGCAAAAAGGAGACCCCAAACACAGTAAGATAAACAAAATGAGAAGACAGAAAAACACACAGCAGATGAAGGAGCAAGATAAAAACCCACTAGACATAAAAAAATGAAGAGGAAATAGGCAGTCTATCTGAAAAAGAATTCAGAATAATGATAGTAAAGATGATCCAAAACCTTGGAA
>RJWK010041823.1:0-19417 GCA_004363435.1 Platanista minor | reverse complement strand
TAGAGGGGTGGGATAGTGAGGGTGGGAGGGAGGGAGACACAAGAGGGAAGAGATATGGGAACATATGTATATATATAACTGATTCACTTTGTTATAAAACAGAAACTAACACACCATTGTAAAGCAATTATACTCCAATATAGATGTTAAAAAAAAAAGGAAGTCAAGTAACTTGCCCAAGGTTATACAGCTCATAAGGAATGGAGCCAGAGGTGGACTCCTGCTGCGTGCAAATGTCAAAGACACACAGAGTGCTGGCTGTGGAGGGATGAAGGGAGGGGAGTGAGAGAAGCCATCACTGAGTAAAAGAGGGAAACAGAATAAGAGGTAAGATGAGCCTATGACAGACTTCATGTTTCATAATTTGGTTTAAGACAGGCCATGGCAGGACAGCTACCTTGCACATCTCCAAGAGGCATTATCCACAGAGCACAATGGGAACAGAGCACCCTGAAGCTACCCAGTGGCAGCCCTGAGACCTGGCAAGTTAAGAAGGACAGCAGTCACCCCACCCTCTCAGAATCCCCTTACTTTTTTCCTCTCTTTGCTGGGATGAGACAAAACATACTCTAAATATATTTGAGGTGGAGGTAGGAGGTAGAAATCATCATTCACAAAGAGAAATTTTTAATATACTTAATACAGAAGAAAAAGAATTCAGAATTTAAAGTTCATTTGTTCAGGGGAGGATTTTCATATTAATGCAAAAAGATACACACAATCCCAATTGTTTCAGACCCACTGGCAGAAAGAACCCCGAACCTTTCTTCTTTTCTGTATACAGGATATATGAAAAATGTGTATGAACTCTAAGCTCTGTTTGGCTTATTTCCCCAAGAACATGTTGGTCTCACTTGCAAGGTGAACTATTAGAAGACTACAGACTTTTCCCTCTGCAGTTTAGAGGGCTTGCTGTTGGCATAGATCATATAAATTTAAAATTAGTATACAAAGTGCATTTGAATTGAAGGAGAGGTGATTGATAACAGAATGACTAGAGAGTTGAGACGATTTTATTCTTGTCAGAGGAGTATTTATAACTTGTTTCTGCACAAAAATGGGAAAGACCTCTTACCTCAAATCTTTGAAGCCTTTGGGAAAGCAGTGGCCTTTGCCCAACTGTGCTGGTCTAATTGGAGTCAATTTTCTTAGGATTGTTCTGATCATATCAATACTGTCATACCTGCTACATCATGATCCTACTGAAAAAACAGCCTTAGGCAGTTACCTCTGTAACAGGAAAAGAAATACGATTTATATAATTAGACTTTCAGAAGAAGAACATAGATCAAAAAAGAAAGGACAAATTGTGTCAGAATTATTCATTCATTTATGTATCTGTGGATGAAGAATGTCACCTGCCGTATCAGCAAACAAAGGAGGTTGCAACCATCAAGCCATCAGCTGCTGTATTACCCCCTCATCACCAACTTCCTACGGTGCACTCTGAGGGGACTCAGGATGGAGAAAACTGGCTACTGGCCTTATATAGTTAAGGTGCATATCAAAGGAATGGTTTTAGTGAGCCCAGTCTCTTGCATCTTCCCATACATAGAAAAGTGCTAAATTCATTAACTTGAGATATCTGATTTTTCTTTAATGTTCTGACTACTTGGGGCTTTTATTGCAAAAACTCCTGGCTCCTCCCTTACCTCTTCTGAACAGTCCCTCAGAGCTATCTGAGAGCCTGTCTCCTGAGCTTAAGTCCTCAGTGTGTCTACCAAATAAAACATAATTCACAACTTTTATTTTGTGCATTTTTTTCAGTCGATATGTATACTTGCTTATTTATTCATTCACTGGTACTTCTAATTAACAGAGAGTAGTGGTTAAAGTACTAGGTTTATAATAAGACAGAGCCGGACTTAAATCTTAGCCTGCAATTTTCTGTGTGACCTCGGGCAAATTATTTAATCTCTGAAGTCTAAATATCCTTATCTGTACATGGGATTAATAATAGTATTCAACTCATAAAGTCATATGAGGATCAAATGAGATATGATATAGTAAAAACTCAATAAATGTAAAGTATTAATATAAATAAAATATCTTTATATGTCCCAGAGAAACAAGCTCAGTGAATAATATAGTACAAGTTGAAAAATAAACTGAATATATTTTATTTCCATCAAAGCTCATTTTTCACTAGTTTGAGATTCCAAATAGCCTAGGACCTTGAAATTTAAGAATAACAATATATATAATATATACACATATACATATATGTATATTTACCTTTATTATATAATTGTATGTATAATTTGTTTCACCACTAATGAAGTGTTTTCCATTCCTGCATAGAATACTGAATAATCTATTTTCTTCTAAAGAGAAGGACAGAATGTCTCCTGCTTTTCCTCACTATTGGGTATTCTTCTTGCAAAACTAAAACTTCTCTTCATTATTGACCTAGGCTTAGTGTGTCAAGAGGTCAGATGACTTCTTGTGTCTAGTCTCTTATTTGATTTTCCATTCATGTTGAAAAGATGTACAAAAAGCAGCATATTTCAAGGTGTAGAGATGGAAAGAGGGGTTAGAGAAAATTCTCATTGCTTTATACAAAGGTTTCCTTCCAAGTTTGTTTCTATTTTAAGTGGTGATTTTATCAGTTTGCATTGAACCCTGCCCTTGAACTTAAACAGGCACTTGCATCAATAAGAACAATAAGCACAGCCTCAGATTTATTGAGCTCTTATCGTGCTCTGTGTGCGATACCAATATCTCTACAGGAATTTCCTTATTTAATCTTCAAATTAGAGGTGTCAGGTAAGTGCTATTATTACCCTTATATAATGAGTAAGAAAACAGACAATGAAATTAATGACTTGTTTAAATCACGTCGTTCATTTACCTGTTTATCAAATTTATGAAGTGCTCTCTGAGATATGAAGATGTGAGAGGTGGTATATTTGTCCCCTGGGAGCTTATAGTCTAAAGGCACACACAGAGGTAAAGCACACACAGAAGACAACATAAACCCTATAGGATGGATAGATGTCATGAAAAGAAACCTTCTTTGCTATTCTTAACTTGTTAGGTCCCAAATAAATCATCATCTCTCAAATGCATATGCCTTTATATGGGTCACTGCCTCTGCCTAGACTGTCTCTCTCTCATTCTTCTCTTCCTCTGCCACTTCTTCCTTTCACTAACTTTGACCTGAGTTTTAAGAATCAACTCAGAAGTTATGTCTTCTAGGGAGTCATTCTTTAATCTGGATTGCTGTTTCCGCTCTACATGCTCATCGCAGTGTAGGACATTCTACAAATTAGAAGTGCTTGGGGTTCATCTAGGATGACACAAGTACCAAAACTGTCTGGAGGTTAGAAAATCTGCTACATGGGTTTTGAGATATAATTGAAAGAGCATACAAATGGAAGAAAGGAGAATTAAATGCTAATCCAAGTTCTAAAACTAGAATCAGTTTTGTAATTTTGAACGAATCATTTAACTGTGAACTTTATGAAATGGGTACAATAATGGTAATTTTATAGCTATTTTACAAAACAGCTGTGATTTTTCAAATGAGAAAATATGTAAATTGCTTGTTTAGTTAATTTTTTAACTTTAAAGAGCTATCCCCTATTAACATGACTATTATTTTCAGATCTTGGTTTAGGAGGGTTGAATCAGAATTACAAAGTAGTGTTGAGGTCCAGGGTAGCTGCCCCAAACTATGTCTCAATTGAATATTGATTAATTTGAACGAAGTTACTTCAGAAACTGTGAATGTGACAGGGACACTTCAACCCTCCTTTCTGTCTCCCTGAAAACAGGAAATAAATGTCTCATGTGAAAGGTGTACCCCTGCATCTGGAGGTAGAAGGACACCCCTATTTCCAGAGAGGGGGGATTCAGGCTGAGAAGACTGGATAAACAAATCGTGTTACTTCTTTAATTTATTACTCCAAGCTCCTCAGAACCTGTTTCTTTGTCCTGTTAATTCCTCACAAATTTATTGGGGTTTTTTGTTCTAAAAAGTATGTAATCTGCCTGCTCTGACTACTTCTTAGGTTCCATTTCTCCCTATGTATGAGTTAAAATTTGTTTCTTTTTCTCCTGTTTCTCTGTCTTGTGTTGATTTTATTATTCATCCAGCCACAGAACTCAAGAGGAGTAGAGGGGGAAATTTCCCCTCCCCAACAGTAGGAATTAATCCTAAATGAAAAAAGAACAAACAGCAATCCACACATTCCTCTCTACCTATCTGGTATTACTATAAATTGTTTCACAAGAACTCTGTGCAATTTTATTTCAAATATCTCAGAGGATAACTCATCCATCACCTGTGTGTGTAGGTCATCTTAGAAGTATATTAACCTCATGAGGAAAGATACTACTTTCATTCATATTTTTGTTTTATTAATAAATCCAGTGAATTTGACAGCATCCTCCCCTTTTCCTTTCACATGTTTGTGAAAGAGAGTACACAGGACATGGGAGAGTTTCAGAGTCACAGAATGAAGTTCCAAAATGAGCCAGCACCTCTTGGTCCTCTGAGCAGATAGCTGACTCAGGGACCTGTATAAGCAGACGTACCGAGGGTACTACCTATTCTCTGCCATTTAACAACACTGATACTGACTTAGCTGGCATCCAACTCTTTTCTTGGTTGTCTGTTGAGTCTTTTTGCGGGGGAGGGGGTACGATTTCCTAAAGAGAATGAAATGGAAAATAGTGCGGTAAGATTTCTAAGTGACAATTATATTAATTTCAATAGTGTTTTAACATTTCTATCATTAGTGAATATTCAGAGAAATGAAATATAATGGACCCTGGAACAACATGAGATTCAGCTGTGAGGGTCAACTTATATTAAGAGTTTTTTTCAATAAATACGTGCTACCACCGTACTACTCCATCCATGGTTGGTTGAATCTATGGATGTGGTGCTGCCTATACAAAGGGTCTACTGTAAAGTTATACTATGATTTTTGACTGCACAGAGATCAACATCCCTAACCCCAGCTTTGTTCAAAGGTCAACTGTACTCTGTTTTTTATACAAAGGCACCATCTGCATCTTTCATCTGAGCTGGATTGTTAAACCAGAGGTGATCGTTGTGTAAATTCTCAACTGGTGGAAATGACCACTATAATGACCTGTATTTGAAAATTTGGGGATCTTTGGAGAATTCAAGCAGTATTCTATATGAATAATAATGCATTACATAGATTTTAATATTGTTTCTTGAAAATTTTGCCTTTATGGATTTCAGGGGTGAATGAATTTGCCTACAAAGTTGTGTGCTTATCAAAGAAAACATGCAGTGCTGCCACACACACACACACACACACACACACACACACACACACCTAAAGTCAATCTCACATTTTTTTTAAGAGAAAACTACAAACTTTTTCACAGCACAGCATAGAAATGTACAAGAAAAAGATATAAAAGTGTGGCTGCAGGTAACCTCCCCAGGGAAACTGCAGTGGTTCTCTCACATTTATAACCTGTCTCTTAGGAAAAGATATACAGGATGAGATGAAATAGATAGCAATTCTTATAGTCTAACAAGGAGGGGAAAAAATATCACAGAACTTGAAAGAAATATCCTGGTAACTTATGTGGAATTGAATTTGAGATAAGGTGGGTATGTCTTAGATCCCATGCATGGGTATTATTTTTTCCACTGAACTACTAAAATAATATTTTTATAAGTTGGTCTTGAAGTGTAGAGTCCAAAGAAAGCATTAGAGTTAAGCTCCCACATATAAAGAAGGAATGGTGCAAAAGACATTGGGATGGATTTAAAGAAAGAACACAAAAATATTATTTTATCTTCCTTGTCTTTTTCCAGACAAGGTTATATTTCTCAATCTTGTCTGCCCACACTTAACTAAACTCCTCGCATGAAGTGCTAATGAGATCCTGAAAGAAATGAACATTTAGATTCTACATTCAGTGCTGAAAACTGGCAAATTTCAAATTCTCTCCTTATCATATAGAACAATGACCTTGGGTAAAATGCTTATTCCATCTTGCATGTAATTTTTGTAACCCAATATAAAGTGGAGCCAAAATGTCAAATGTGCACATCTTATCTTGCTCCCATGGAAGGCTCCCTTATTTCCTGAGCCCACACAGAAACTCTCAATTCTCAACAAAATTGACTAGAGTAATAGGCACAGGAGTTAGAACCTGTTTGCTATCCCTGATAGAGAGGAAAGAAAATGTGCTTTGAAGACATACAGTCTTGAATTTGAATTTTTATTATTTACCAATTATCTAACCATAAGCAAGATTACCTAATTTCTATGAGTATCAGTTGCTGATTTATAAAACGATAACTTCTGCTTTGCAGAGCCTTTGTGAGAATATGAAAAAAAGTACATAAAATGTCACCAGTAAGAGTCACTCAGAAATAACAGCCATTATTATTCCTGTTTATAAAAGTAATTTAAGAAATATTCACTGGGTGTTCACCCGGTACAAGACACCAAGCTAGACACTGAAGTTAGTAATATTAGGATAAAACATAATCCTCCTACTCATGGCCTAGGAGAGAAAAAGTTTCATGAAAAACACTTCCTCTTACTACATAATATGGGTAATTTTATGTGTCAACTTGGCCAGATCACAGTACCCAGATATTTGGCAAAATATTCTTATGAATATTTCTGTGAAGGTGTTTATTGAATGAGATTAATTTTCAAATTGATGACTTTGAGTAAAGAAGTATATCTTTTTCCAACTGGAATGATTATCAGAGATAAAATAGTCAAGGATTTATTTGTCCCTTCTTATTAAATATGGATACCCTAAGTTTTAAAAAAAATCACTCTTTTTTTATCAGTTGATCAGACTGACTCCATAAAGTGGCATTTCCTATTAAACAGAAAAGTTTCATTTTTTGCTACTTCTAAAAGTGAAATTTTGGAGGTTCTTCAGCCCTCAGAGGTATTTATGTACAGAAATGTACATTTGCAAAAGAAAAATGAGTACTCCCAAATGCCAAAACTGGAATCAATTTTAGTAGTAAAGTATAAAGTGGACTGTAATTTAAGATATAAAATAAATACCCATGAGCCCATATGGATATAAATAAATGATTGAATAAGTACATAAATGGAAGAGAAGAATTTACTCTTCCTTACAAAGGATTCCAGATATTTTATGTAGGTACTACCTACTCCAAGAGGTGGAGCTTAGCTCTCCTCTCCTTCCCTCATGCCCCTACTCCAGCCCAGTTGAGTGTGGGCTGCACTTAGTAACTTGCTTCCAAAAGTATAGTATGGAAAGGCTTGGGGAGTGGGGTAACTTTATAGTAGATAGACTTGGTAAACACTACCTTATCCAGGTGATTGAGGTTCACATCATCAGTGATAGATAAGTCAAGTTGATAGCATGTTCCCTTGACATGATATGATGAGGTGGCACTTTACTTCTATGGTCTTCCCCCCTAAACCCCATGATTCCACTACAAACATGAAAAAGACATTGAAGGACATTTTGCAAAAACTTTGATCAGTGCTTCTCAAAATTTTCAGGTCATCAATGACATGGAAATTCAGAGAAACTGTCATGGGTCAGAGGATGCTAGAGAGACATAATGACTAAATATAATGTAGTACCCTGGATGAGATCCTGGGACAGAAAAAAGATATTGAGGAAAAAAACCTGGTAAAATCTGAATAAACTGTTGAATTCAGTTAATTGTAATGTACCACTGTTGGTTTCTTGTGACCAACAACTTGTAACAAATGGATCATGGTGGTATAGGATAATACCAATATTACTGGGGGACAATGGGCAAAGGTTATATGGTAGCCCTTGTACTAATTTTGCAACTTTTCTGTAAATCTATAACTATTATAATTTTTTTAATTTAATGAAATAAATAAGTGATATGAGCCAAAGATATACAAAATGCAAAAAAAAAAAAAAAAGGATGTAATTTGAAAGTGTCAGAAAGTAATGGTTGAATATATCTGAATTGTTCTTGTTCTCCTTGTGCTTTGAGACCTAGAGGAGCAATCCTTTGGGGTGCAATTAACCTTAAACATTATGGATTATTTTTAAAGACTATTTATATTAGATTTTACATGACAGAAACATTGAAAAGTTTCTTTTTCCATTAATGATATCAGTATTTTAACAAAATGAATCAAACAAATCATTTTATTGATGATATTCTTCAGAATCTTTGCAAAAAAGGAAAAATTCAACAAGTAATTGTGCTATTCCAAAAAAAGTACCTGTGATTTTTGACTCAAAATAACAGGTGCTAATTTTCATCTTATTTTGGATTTCATTTGAATATTACTCATCTATTACAAATTTGTGCTGAATTCCTATTGCATTTTTTTTTTAGGAGGGAGAAAAGGAAGAGTTAGCTAGGATAGGAGGACATCAACACTGTTTTACCATACCTAGACTTTCTATTTAATGCATCTGAAGAGCCATCCAGACAATTTGATAGGGATTACCAAGTTTTATAGCTTTGACTTAGCATCACTGAATATTAAACACTCTTTCTTTTCTGAGGCAATGAGTCTGAACATTCCTTGTAATAGAAAAATATTTGTACAATTTAGAAGGTTTTCCCCAAATTTTCTTTTTAAATGTTGTTGCTAACTGACTGCATTAGTTCAAGTGAGCTAATTTATGCAAAGTATTGTAATGTCCAAACTTCTATGGCTAAATATAATAATGGCTTATATCTCATTCAGGTCACAGCCAATGTAGATCACTGAGGGTAGGAAGTTTGCTCCATGTACTCATTCAAAGACTGAGGTTTCTTCTACTTAATGGTTCTGTCCACGTTGCTTTGGGCAGAAGTAGGATATATGGCTTCACCTAATTATAGAGTAGTCTGATAAATATAGGATACCTGGATGACCAGGAAAAAAAGAATGGGTTTCCCTTGGAATGGAACTGCAAAGCAGATGGAATATTCTTATGGGCTCAGCCAGCCTTCTATTTGGGTTGGGAGACAAAGTTTTGTCTTAATTGAGTGAGGTGGACCTAAGTCACATTGAGTTCTAGACTTGTGGTACTAATATGAAAGTATTAGGTTACTGGTCATTGTGTAATTTTTTAAAATACAAGACTGGAGGAGGTTTTACAATTTCTCTAACAAATCATATATCTTAAACAGTATTTGTTTCTCCAGAGAAAAATTACTTTTAACATCCCTTATGTTAATTAACATTATCACTCTGGTGTTGATTAGATGATACTGGAAGTTCTTGCAATAGTTTCTTCTGGAATGTGGATTGGATTTTTCAAATGCTAACTAACCAAGCCTTGGGTGTAGACTTCTGATTAGTTTACTTTAGATAGTAACTAATCATTCTTAGGTGAGAATTACAATTAATTTAAACACAGAGGCCATATATATTATATAATTTATGCTAAAATGTCTAAAAGTACATGACAGATGATATAATAAATGTTCTTAATAATTTTTATTATGGGACTTGCAGGCAAGACGGTGGAGTAGAAGGACGTGAGCTCACCCCTTCTTACAAAAACACCAAAATCACAACTAACTGCTGAACAACCATTGAAAAACATAAACAAACAAACAAAAATACCACTGGGACCTACCAAAAAAGATACCCTACATCCAAAGACAAAGAAGAAGCCACAACAAGATAATAGGAGGGGGTTAAGTCGTGATAAAATCAAATCCCATAGTCACCATGTGGGCGACCAACAAACTAAAAATAATTGTACCACAGAAGTTCTCCTATAGGAGTGAAAATCCTGAGCCCCACATTAGGCTTTCCAAACTGGGGGTTGGGGAATGGGAGGAGTAACCCCCAGAAAACCTGGCTTTGAAGGTCAGAGTGGTTTGACTGCAGGAATTCCACAGGACTGGGGGAAATAAAAACTCTGCTTTTGGAGGGCACACGGAAGGTCTAGTGTACACCAGGACCCAGGGAGAAAAAGCAGTGACATCATAAGAGACTGGGCCAGACCTACTTGCTAGTATTGGAGGGTCTTCTGCAGAGGTGGGAGGTGGCTGTGGTTCACTGTGGGGACAAAGACACTGGAAGCAGCAGTTCTGGTGAGTACTCACTGGCATGAGCCCCCCTGGAGATCTCCATTTCCTCTCCAAAACCTAGCCCTGACCAAAAGCCAGTAGGATCCAGTGTTGGGATGCCTCAGGACAGACAACCAACAGAGCGGGAACACAGCTCCACCCATTAACAGAGAGGCTGCTTAAAGTCTTCCTGAGCATGGCCCTGCCCACCAGAGGGGAAAGACCCACCTCCACCCTCCAGTGGGCAGAAACCAGGCCCTCCCACCGTGAAGCCTGCACAATCCTCTTAGACAACCTCATCCACCAGAGTGCAGAGAGTAGAAGCAAGAACTACAACCCTGCAGCTTGCAGAACAGAAACCGCAATCACAAACATTTAGATAAGATGAGATGGCAGAGAATATGCCCCAGGTGAAGGAACAAAATAAAACCTCAGAAAAACAAATAAGTGAAGTGTAGATAGGCAATCTACTGGTAAAAGAATACAGAGTAATGATAGTGAAGATGATCCAAGATGTCACAAAAAGAATGCAGCCAAAGATTGAGAAGATGCAAGAAATGTTTAACAAAGACCTAAAAATACTAAAGAACAAACAAAGAGAGATGAACAATACAGTAACTGAAATGAAAAATACACTAGAAGGAATCAATAGCAGAGTAACTGAGGCAGAAGAACAAATAAGTGACCTGGAAGAAGAATGACAGAAATCACTGCCATGGAACAGAATTAAAAAAAAAAAAAATGAAAAGAAATGAAGAAAGTCTAAGAGACCTCTGGGACAACATCAAACACACAAACATTCACATTATAGGGATCCCAGAAGGAGAAGAGAGAAAGGACCTGAGAAAATATTTGAAGAGATAATAGCTGAAAACTTCCCTAACATGGGAAAGGAAACAGTCACCCAAGTCCAGGAAGTGCAGAGAGTCCCAGGAAGGATAAACCCAAGGAGGAACACACCGAGATACATAGTAATCAAACTGACAAAAATTAAAGACAAAGAAAAAATATTAAAAGCAAAAAATAACATACAAGGGAATCCCCATAAGATTTTCAGCAGATTTCTCAGCAGAAACTCTGCAGGCCAAGAGGGAATGGGATGATATATTTAAAGTGAAGGAAGGGAAGAACCTACAACAAAGAATGCTCTACTTAGCAAGTTTCTCTTTCAAATTTGACAAAGAAATCAAAAGCTTTACAGACAAACAAAAGCTAACAGATCTCAGCACCACCAGACCAGCTTTGCAACAAATTGTAAAGGAACTTATCTCAGCAGTAGAGAAAATGTCACTATGAGAAAGAAGAAAATTATGAATGGAAAAGCTCACCTGTAGAGGTAAACATAAAGTAAAGATAGGAAATCATCTGCACACTAATATGATATCAAAACCAGCAATTGTGAGAAGAGGAGAGCACAAATGCAGGATTTTGGAAAAGCATTTGAAATAAAAAGATCAGCAACATAAAACAATCTTGTATATATATAGACTGCTATATCAAATCCACATGGTAATCACAAACTGAAAATCAACAATAGATACACACACAGAAAAGAAAAAGAAGTCCAAATGCAACACTAAATTTAATCATCAAATTATCAGGGAAGAGAACAAAAGAGGAAGGGAAGAAAAAAGAACTACAAAAACAAATCCAAAATAATTAAGAAAATGGCAATAGGAAAATACATATCGAAAATCACCTTAAATGTAAATGGATTAAATGCTTGAACCAAAAGATATACACTGGCTGAATGGATACAAAAAGAAGGCTGGTATATATGCTGTCTACAAAAGATCCACTTCAGATCTAGGGACATATACAGACTGAAAATGAGGGAATGGAAAAGGGTATTCCATGCAAATGGAAATGAAAAGAAAGCTGGAGTAGCAGTACATATATCAGCCAAAATAGACTTTAAAATAAAGACTGTTACAAGAGACAAAGAATTGATCAAGGGATGATTTCAAGAAGATATAACAATTGTAAATATATATGCACCCAATATAGGAGCACCCCAATACATATGAAGCAAATACTAACAGCCACAAAGGTAGAAATTGACAGTAATTTTAAAATAATGGAGGATTTTAACACCCCACTTTAACAATGGAGAGAGCGTTGAGACAGAAAATCAGTAAGAAAACACAGGCCTTAAAGGACACATTAGACCAGATGGACTTAATTGATATTTATAGAGCATTCCATCCAAAAGCAGCAGAATGCACACTCTTATGAAATGCACAAGGAACATTCCCCAGGATTGATCACATGCTGGGCCACAAAACAAGCCTCAGTATATTTAAGAAAATTGAAATCAATCTTTTCTGACCACACTATGAGATTAGAAATCAACTACAAGAAAACAACTGTAAAAAAACACAAACACATGGAGGCTAAACAATATGCTGCTAAACAATGAATGGATCACTGAAGAAAACAAAGAGGAAATCAAAGATTACCTAGAGACAAATGAAAATGAAAGCACAACTATCCCAAACCTATGGAATGCGGCAAGAGCAGTTCTAAGAAGGAAGTTTATAGCAGTACAATCTTACCTCAGGAAACAAGAAAAATCACAAACAAACAACCTAACCTTACACCTAAAGTAACTAGAGAAAGAGGAACAAACAAAACCTAAAGTTAGTGGAAGGAAAGAAATCATAAAGATCAGAGCAGTAATAAATGAAATAGAAATGAAGAAAGTGATAGCAAATATGAATAAAACTAAAAGCTGCTTCTTTGAAAACATAAACAAAATTAATATAGCTTTATCCAGACTCATCAAGGAAAAAAGAGAGAGAGCTCAAATCAATAAAATTAGAAATGAAAAAGGAGAAGTTACTACAGACACCACAGAAATAAAAAGGATCATAACAAGCTGGAAGAAATGGATAAATTCTTAGAAAGGTACAATCTCCCAAGACTGAACCAGGTCTGAAGAACCTAGGGGCAGGACAGGAATAAAGATGTAGAGGTAGAGAATGGACTTGAGGACACGGGAAGTGGGAAGGGTAAGCTGGGACGAAGTGAGAGAGTGGCATGGACATATATACACTACCAAATGTAAAATAGATAACTAGTGAGAAGAAGCTGCATAGCACAAGGAGATCAGCTTGGTGCTTTGTGACCACCTAGAGGGGTGGGGTAGGGAGGGTGGAAGGGAGATGCAAGAGGAAGATGTGGGGATATATGTATATGTATAGCTGATTCACTTTGTTATAAAGCAGAAACTAACACACCATAGTAAAGCAATTATATTCCAATAAAGATGTTAAAAAAAAAAAAAACTGAACCAGGAAGAAATAGAAAATATGAACAGACTAATTACAAGTACTGAAATTGAAACTGTGATTCAAAAACTCCCAACAAACAAAATCCAGTACCAGATGGCTTCATAGACGAATTCTATCAAACATTTAGAGATGAGTTAACACCAATCCTTCTGAAACTGTTTCAAAAAATTGCAAAGGAAGGAATACTCCCAAACTTATTCTATGAGGCCACCATCACCCTGATACCAAAACCAGACAAAGATACCACAAAAAATGAAAATTACAGGCCAATATCTCTGATGAACATAGATGCAAAAATCCTCAACAAAATACTAGCAATCCAAAAATACATTTAAAGGGGATTTATCCCAGGGATGAAGTAATTTTTCAATATCCGCAAATCAATATGATACACCACAACAACAAATTGAAGAATAAAAACTAATGATCATCTCAATAGGTACAGAAAAAGCTTCTGACAAAATTCAATACCCATTTGTGATAAAGACTTCCCAGAAAGTGGGCATAGAGGAAAAAAACCTCAACTTAATAAAGGCGATATATGACAAACCTACAGCTAACATGATACTCAATGGTGAAAAACTGAAAGCATTTCCTCTAAGATCAGGAAGAAGACAAGGGTGTCCACTCTCACCACCTTTATTCAGCATAGTTTTGGAAGTTTTCACCACATCAATCAGGGATAAAAGAAATAAAAGGAATCCAAACTGAAAAAGAAATAAAACTTTCACTGTTTGCAGTTGACAAGATACTATATCTAAAAAATCCTAAGGATGCTACCAGAAGACGACCAAAGCTAATCAATGAATTTGATAAAGTTGCAGGATATAAAATTAATACACAGAAATATGTTGCACTTCTATACACTAACAATGAAAGATCAGAAACAGAAATTAAAGAAACAATCCCATTTACCATCACATCAAAAAGATTAAAATACCTTGTAATAAACCTACCTAAGAGACAAAAGACCTGCACTCTGAAAACTATAAGACACTGATGAAAAAAAATCAAAGGTGACACAAACAGATGGAAAGATATACCATATTCTTGGACTGGAAAAATCAATATTGTTAAAATGACTATACTACCCAAGGCAACCTACAGATTCAATGCAATCCCTAGCAAATTACCAATGGCATTTTTCACAGAACTGGGGCAAAAAGTCTTAAAATTTGTATGGAGGCACAACAGACCCAGAATAGCCAAAACAATCTTGAGAAAGAAAAATGGAACTGGAGGAATCAGGCTTCCTGACTTCAGACCATACTACAAAGCTACAGTAATCAAAACATTGTGGTACTGGCACAAAAACTGAAATATAGATCAATGGAACAGGATAGAAATCCAGAGATAAACCCATGCACCTCTGTTCAATTAATCTATGACAAAAGAGGCAAGACTATGCAATGGAGGAAAGACACTCTCTTCAACGAATAGTGCCAGGAAAACTGGACAGCTACATGTAAAAGAAAATATGAAATTAGAACACTAACACCATACACAAAATAAACTTAAAATGGATTAAAGACCTACATGTAAGACCGGATACTATAAAAGTCTTAGAGGAATACATAGGCAGAACACTCTTTGACATAAATTGCAACTATAGCTTTTCCAATCAGTCTCCTAGAGTAATGGAAATAAAAACAAAAATAAGCAAATGGGACCTAATCAAACTCAAAAGCTTTTGCATAGCAAAAGAAACTATAGACAAAATGAACAGACACCCACACAATGGGAGAAAATATTTGCAAATGATGAGACTGCCACAAGATTAGTCTCCAAAATATACAAACAGCTCAAGTGACTCAATATCAAAAAAACAAAGAAGTCAATCAAAAAATAGGCAGAAGACTTAAATAGACATTTCTCCAAAGAAGACATACAGATGGCCAAGGGACACATGAAAATATGCTCAACGTAGCTAATTATTAGAGAAATGCAAATCAAAAGTTCAGTGAGATATCACCTCACACCAGTCAGAAGGACCCTCAACAAAAAATCCACAAACAATAAATGCTGGAGAGGGTGTGGAGAAAAGTCTACCCTCCTACACTGCTGGTGGGAATATAAATTGGTACAGCTACTATGGAGAACAGTATGGGGGTTCCCTAAAAAAAAAAAAAAAAACTAGAGCTACTGTTTGATCCAGCAATCCCACTCCTAGGTATATATCTGGAGAAAAACATAGCTCAAAAGGTTACTGCACTCTAATGTTCATTGCAGCATTAATTACAATAGCCAATACATGGAAGCAACCTAAATGTCCATCAACAGATGAATGGATAAACAAGATGTGGTGCATATATACAATGGAGTATTATTCAATCCTTAAAAATAATGAAATAATGCCATTTGCAGCAACATGGATGGACCTAGAAATTATTATACTAAATGAATTAACTCAGGCAGAGAAAAACACATATATGATATTGTTTATATGCAGAAACTAAAAAAACATACAAATGAACTTATTTACAAAATAGAAACTGACTCACAGCCTTAGAGAACAAACTTATCTTACTAGTGGGGAATGGTGGGTGGTGGGATAGATTGGGAGTTTGGGATTGACATGTACACACTGCTATATGTAAAATAGATAACCAACAAGTACCTACTGTATAGTACAGGGAACTCTGCTCAATATTTTCTAATAACCTAAATGGGAAAAGAATTTGAAAAAGAATAGATACATGTATATGTATAACTGAATCACTTTGCTTGTACACCTGAAACTAACACATCATTGTTAATCAATTATGCTTCAATGTAAAATAAAAATTGAAAAAAAGTTTTATTATATAATTAGAATGTTTCATTTTTTGACACTTTTGTAACTTCTGAGGCTCTCTACTTATATTTGATAATGATTTCAACTTCTGTGATGCATCAGTGCCTTTGGTAGTTAGGATTGTAAGAGATAAGAGGATGCGTGGGTTATGACACTGGAGAATAAAGACAGCTAGAGCCAATATGGATTTTTCTGGAGCAAACTGAAAATCTGAAATTTCATAGATGGAATTCACAAATGCAAAGTATTTTTAGTAAAAGAGCTAAGGTTTGCTTATGTCAGGGACTGAGATGATTATGCTGTTTTGTTTCCTTTCCTTCAGAGATTGTCATTTTTTAATAAAGCATTTTGAATGCTTCAGGTGTTTTGGCTCTCCTTATGATTGGCCCCTTTATTGAGTTTAGGGTGGGTATATGACATTTTTACATCTTTCTTCTGGTGAGTCAATCTGCCTGCTAAGTAGATAGCTAGGAGCAGCATTCAAATCCTACCTTTTCAGGCAAAGGGTGTGAATCTATATTTTTTTAGCTGAAATTTTCCAATACAACCTAGAAAGTCTGTTCAGGCCTTCATTGCACAGAGTCCAGTGGTGTGTTGGTAAGTGCTTAACAACCAACTCTCCAGGAAAAAATTAAAGTCTTGATTTGTAGTGTTTTCAGATTTCCATGGAGTAAATATTTCTTACCTGACCTATTTCATGCTACCAACAGGTTGTTATGAAACAAGGAGTTGGGAAGAAATGTGCACTTTCAGTTCCCTCAAGCCAGGTAGACGTGACTCCAGCACACCACCAAATAGTCTCTCACCTCTGCAAATGAGCACTGAAGAGAGATTTGGATTAAAACTACCACTTTTCACAGCTTACTCTCTATGAAGAGGGTTGCTATAGAGGGCAGAGCTCTCTATAGGTCTAGGTTAATGTGCAATTTATATCATATCAATGTGTCTCATGCCACAATCCTCACAGCTGTCTAATGTGTAAGAATGATATTTGATCAAATACCCAAAGACTAAAAAGATAAAAAAGAAGAAAGAGATAAATTATTTTCCTTCTTCATGAAGTAATAGCATCTAAAATGAAGAGCAATGCCACTCAAATTTAAGTTCCATTGTTTCAAATCTTCATGACAGTTGAATTTATATAGCTACTAAAATGACCATTAAAGTATATTGCAAATTATATCATAGCATATAAATGCTCAATAAAAAGAAATTTTCTGTGGACCAAGTCCCAAATCCCAGTCATACACTTGCAAGAATGATCACCCCATTTGACATATCATACAAATTATGTTCCAGCATTAGGAGCAAGCAGTCAAAGGAGGTTTGTTTTTAAGCCTGTCCAAAACTTTATGACTCAATTTGCATGACAGGTAACATCCTTTTCATAGATTAACTTCCTGGAAATAATTTGTAGACTTTAGGAAGACCTTAAATTTTATATGCTGAATAGGAAACAATTATACACCATATATTGCAGAGAACAATGAAAATGAAATCCCCAAAATCACAAATAAGCTTAGGTTTGAGCAAGTTCTAGAAAATTCAGTATTGTTCTTCTTGTTCACTTAAACTTAGCTAAGGACTTGATAGCAGGAATGATTTTTTTGACACCCTAGGTATGTCCTTCCCAATCCAATCTTTTCAGGATATCAGGAACAAGGGATTGGAATTGGTTGGCTCATGCTCGAAAGAAAAGTTGAGAAAATAATTTCTAGAAACTAAATTTAATTTTTTCTTCTCCAGAATTCCTTATCTCTAGAAAGTTTGAACACCAATAAAGCAAATGAAAAGGTGAAAATTATTGCTATAGTTGAAAGTCTTTGTAACTGAATTTCCTGATATTTTTCTTTACAGGATTTTGGTTTTATCTATAAACCTAAAAGGACTTCCCCATATCAAGAAAGAGAAATATTCATCTGTGTTAGTTCTTTTCTTTTTCTTTTAAATCTTTAATAAACCTGAAGTTAATTTTGACAAATGTGATGGTTAAGTTTATGTGTCAACTTGACTAGGCCACAGGTTGCCCAGATATTTGGTCAAACATTATTCTGGGTGTTTCTGTGAGTATGTTTTTGCTTGAGTTTAACATTTAAATTGACAGAATGTAAAGCAGATTGCTCTCCCTAATGTGGGTGGGCCTCATCCCCTCAGCTGAAGGCCTGAATAGAATAAAAACACTGACTATCCTTCCAATAAAAGGGAATTCCTTCTGCTTGATTGCTTTGAACTGGGACATTAGTTTTTTCCTGCCTTTGGATTCCAACTAAAACATTGGCTCTTCTGGATCTTGAGTTGCTGGTCTTTGGACTGAAACTATATATATTGTTGGTACTCCTGGGTCTCCAGCTTGCCAACTGCAGATCTTGGCACTTGTCAGCCTTCATAATTATGTGATTTAATTGCTTACAATAAATCTCTCTCTCTCTCTCTCTCTCTCTCATTCTCACTCTCTCTTTCCTACATATCTATATGTGTATTTATAAATATACATCTCCTATTTGTCCTGGTTTTTTTTTGAGAACCCTAATACAACAATTAATAAGGATCTAACTTTGTTCTCTGCTACCACAATTTAGTTAGTAATCTGGACATCATGAAAATCATATTTTAATTTGACTTGATTTACAGATTTATATTCTATTCCATTAATCTGTGTCAACATAGACCTTTATCAGTAACACATTATTTTTTTATATATATTTTTAAATTTTTATTATTTTAGCACTCTTTTTTTTAACATTTTTCTTGGAGTATAATTGCTTTACAATGGTGTGTTAGTTTCTGCTTTATAACAAAGTGAATCAGCTATATATATACATATATTCCCATATCTCCTCCCTCTTGCATCTCCCTCCCACCCTCCCTACCCCACCCCTCTAGATGGTCACAAAGCACTGAGCTGAACTCCCTGGGGAGATCAGCTATGTGGCTGCTTCCCACTAGCTATCTATTTTACATTTGGTAGTGTTTAATAGGTCCATGCTACTCTCTACAAACAATAAATGCTGGAGAGGGTGTGGAGAAAAGGGAACCCTCTTGCACCGTTGGTGGGAATGTAAAATGATACAGCCACTGTGGAGAACAGTATGCAGGTTCCTTATAAAACTAAAAATAGAACTACCAGATGACCCAGCAATCCCACTACTGGGCATATACCCTGAGAAAACCATAACTGAAAAAGAGTCATGTTCATTGCAGCTCTACTTACAATAGCCAGGACACGGAAGCAACCTAAGTGTTCATCAACAGATGAACGGATGAAGAAAATGTGACACATATATACAATGGAATATACTCAGCTATAAAAAGAAACGAAATTGAGTTATTTGT
>RJWK010041822.1:0-19414 GCA_004363435.1 Platanista minor | reverse complement strand
TAGTTGTGGCACGCGGGCTCAGTAGTTGTGGCTCGTGGGCTCTAGAGCACAGGCTCAGTAGTTGCAGTGCAAGGGCTTAGCTGCTCCACGGCATGTGGGAATCTTCCCGGAGCAGGGCTTGAACCTGTGTCCCCTGCATTGGCAGGCTGATTCTTAACCACTGCACCACCAGGGAAGTCCCTCATTTTCATTTTATGACAGTTTATCACTCTATGTGTGTGTGTGTGTGTGTGTGTGTATGTATGAATACACACACACACACACACAAATATATAAACACACACACAGTGTATTTGTTATATATGTAATTAAACTCTAAAATCTATTTGTTTATTGTCTGTATCTCTTTTATATATCTCTGCATCAGTATGACTCAACATACTAAGCTCCAAGAAGGCAAAGACAAATCTGACTGGCTTTGAACAAGATCTAAAAAAGCCCCTGATCTCTAAGGGTCTGATGATGCCATTGATAACATAAATATAGACTATTTAAGCTGTTGATGGGTTCATGCAAATAAAACCCCTTGTTTCACAGAGGAGTAACTGAAGTCCAAAATGGTTAAGTGATCTCTGCAAAGCCATGTAAACAATTAATGGCAGAGCCAGAGCCAGAACCTAGTTTACTGGTTTCTGGCCCCATGTTCACTACACCATACCGCTTCCAGAGAAATAACTCAATTTAACAACTTTCACCACAAGTAGAAAGGTCAGAATTATAAACGTATTATGACCCCTGCCTTCAAGAAGCTTGGAGACTTTCTGGAAAAAAAAAATTCACATAAAAACTTAAGAGAACAATACAAGACAACATTATTAAAAGGAATAAGATCAAGGGCCAAAATTTACAATACAGACTTTAAGGGCTATGGAAGAGGAGGAGAAGGATTTGTGATGAGCCTTAAAAAGGCTGGTAAGATTTAGACAGGAAATAAGGAATAAAGAGAGAGATGGTGAGAGAAGAGGTGACAGCATCAGCCTAGGCAAGAGTGAATAAAATAAATATGGGAAAACAATATGGAAATCAGTCTGACTAGGGGAAGAACACTATACTTCACTTTAACAGACATAATTCTTGCCCCAAGCCATCTAAAAGGGAACTGGAGGGAAATCTGGAGGATTTAAGTATTCATAATGAAAAATCTCACTTAGCAGGAAGCCTAGACTTTAAATTACAAGATTAAATACACTGAATTTTCCCGAGCCCTGAAAAATTAGCAGCGGATAGTAGACAAACTTCTGAATCCAAAGATTTATAATCACACAGTGCCTGCAAAATTAGTAACAATCTAATCCTGTTTTGTCATCTTGTTACCTCAAGATATTTACTAAGTGTCTGTTCTCAAGAACCAGCCGCTTATTTAAGATATTCTGGGATGCTGTCAAAATAGAACACTCACTAATGTTCCATATAAAATTATACTTAATGTTCCAGGCAAAAATGTGAAGCAGAGAAGCTGTGTATAAAAATTCAGATCTTCCATGTTAACAGTAGCCCAGGAGCTTGCCTCTATGGAAACCAAACACCATTCTAAACCAAGTTATCACTGGTTTATATCTCTAGTTGTGTTTCAAAGTCCTGCTTTTATTTTGACAGCAGCAACGGAAAACCTGCTGCATACCACTATATAGATGGGAGAAGTGAGTCCTTCCAAGCTGCCTAGCTCATACTTCTAATATACCTCAAGAGAGTGATGTGGTTCAAAACCATAACTTATGCTGTGACAACTGTACTCTGAACTTTTAACTCCTACATTTAAGTAAATACTACCATTAGCTTAAGAAATAAGGAACTCTATCTCCACCCGTGAATGTGGTCACTGTTCCGCTCACACCTGTCTATCCAGTGTGGGGGCTTCCCTAGGAATCACTCACCTGCACAGATCTGAACGTAGTAATGAAAGGCAACATGATATGATAGCCTGGTCCACTGGGGCTAGTTAGTAAAGCTCCTCCCCTGCAAAAAGATGTTTCAATTTGACAAGATTATAAAAAGAGAAATTCTCTTTCCAAATCTAAAATGCTATAATAAATATTCACTCTTACTCATGCTATTGACCTACTAAAGCCTCACTAATATGAGTTACTAATGAACAACTGCTGGTCCCTAAAATATCTGCCACACCTACAAAAGTGAAAAGATCAAATTAAACTGCCCATGTTACACCTTGTTTCACAAGTTCTACCAACCATACCTCTGGGTCTCCAGCACCACTCTCAGGTATAAAGATTCTCTTTGGTCTTTAACCTTTTGAGAACTACTTGTGAAAAAAATTCAAATGGCTCAGTTGATGTACTTTAATTGTACATAGCGTGAGCCAGATCAAAACACAATACATTTAATCACCAGGCTGAATAAAAAATAGATAACACAAACTTTCAAGGAAGGAGAAAATTTTTGATGCTCAAGATTCTTTTAATCTACCTACAAAGCAATTAAAATGTTGGGGGTGATTAACATACACACTACTATATATAAAATAGGTAGACAACAAGGACCTTCTGTATAGCACAGGGAACTATACTCAATATTTTGTAATAACCTATAATAGAAAATAATCTGAAAAATAATATATATAAATAAATATATACACGTATAACTGAATCATTTTGCTATACACTTGAAACACAACATTGTAAGCCAACAATTTAAACAATTTTTTTAAATAAAAAAAGAAACTTATTTGGAACAAAGAAAAAAATGCTGGTGGCATAAAGCCTCTATAAAATCAACAACAACAAAAAATTAGCACGGAAAGATGAAGGGTGAGGGGATAAGACTACAAATAGATATAAGTGTGGACTTGCTCACTAAATTCTGGAATGTGAGAAACATGAAAGCACATCTTACAAGTTATAAAAAGGAGGTAATTTGGAGGCAAATATAAAAAAGAAGTCGTATTTTACATAATGAATAGTAAATCAATGTAACTTACCTTCCTATCTTGAAAATATAAATAGGTTTGCAAAGAATTCATACCAAATAGCTAATAAAAGATGAACTGTTTGAGGTCCATCCCTAATTTTTTGAGAGCCATACCTTGAAATGTTCTTTCCTTGGCTTTACTATCAGGAAGACAATGCTGAACTAGATGGAAATACAGACTAATCTGTCATTTTTTAAATGCCAGATCCCCCACCTGCTAAGACATATCACTAAAATTGTATTTGAAATTAGTGCTTCACAGGGAAGACTGTTTCTAAGACTCAGGATGGATCTAAAAGCAGAAATATCGGCTTTATGGGATGACAGAAGCCAGCAAAAAGTTGAAGCTCTTTCAAATACATCGTTATCGCAATTTCTCCAAACTGTCCTCTGTCTATATCAAAAGAACTGGTGGTAACTACGCTGAAGGAAAAGCTATTCATCTCAGCTAGAGATCAACACATTCCACACCACTGCTTTCCACAACTTGAAAAGACAAGGAAAGGTGGGAGGAGGATGTGTCTGTCACAATCCTGTGTTTGTCTCCCAAGGTCCAGGAATTTAACAACTATCATGGTCTTAATGGCCTTACAAGCCCAAACCAGACACCAGAATTTTTAAAGGAAAAAAAAAAAAATCTAAGAAACAACCACAAACAGGACCAGAGTTTCTAAATAGCACCTACAGCTGCAAACTAAAAGCCAGTACAGCTGTATGGAATTTAACAATGATTTATCCATTTCTTCAGCCACAGATGGAGTCACCACTGCCTTCCACCCTTCTTTTTTTTCTGCAAATGACTGAATTTACTGACTACTAGGAACAACTGCAGGGAGTCTTAACCTCTGCACACAATGTACACAGCACTGAAACTGTCCGACACCTGGAGGTTGCTCTGCAAAAGCCTGCCACAGCTCCCATACTCTCCCTAGAGCTGCGACGAAAGTCACTTCCTAGGACTGGAAAGAGCTCCCTGACACTGCAGAGGGAACAACTTCCTAGACTCTAATGGGAGTCTCCCTTCTACCTACTCTAGAACCTGAGCTGACTGCACGTGCCGCTCACCTGTAGTACACAGCCAGGTGTCCTTCCTCGATCTTGTGGATGGAGGCGTAGAGGAGGACAACCACCAGACCCACCACTCCAGCCACCAGAACGCGTGCTTGAGTCATATTCATCCTAGTTCCTCCTGGATGAGGAAGGAACGGAGCCCCAGCCCCGTGAGTGACAGGCCCACCTTCCGTTTTCCACCTCGCCCTCCCGCGACCTGGTCCCCTCCCGCAGGCCAAGCTGAGGAGTCCTGTGCCTCTTTTGCCTCCTCGCAGAGCCCGCTTCCCCGTCGCCAACTCCTCCGCGCGAGCCGGCCCGTGGGTCGCCCCTGCTCGGTGAGCGTCTTGACACCCCCCCACCCCCACCTCCCAACAGCCGCTCCTCCCCGCCCAGGGGAAAGCACTAACTGAGAAGGGGGCCAGCCGCAGACTCCGGACAGACGCCGACCCCCCGGCCGCGCCTCACCGATCACTGACGCACCGCCCCCCGCGTGCACGTGAAGTCTCCACCCCGGCCGCACCAACCGCGGCCAAGAGCCGGCCCCGCCCACTCGCGGGGCACTGCGGCTGCGCGGACACGCACACCGACGCCGCGCTAGCCCCGCGACTAGAGACGGGGAGCGGACGGGACAAAATTCTCGCCGCTGCCCGCCGAGCTATCTCGCGCGAAGGTACGTAGGCTCTCCACTGTGTACTGCTGGTTTCCTGCTCCGGAAGAGACTGGAAATCGGCAATGTGGAGTAAGGAAGGAGGCAGAGGAACGGAGAGGACCTCTGAGACAAGGGACTGGTCAGCGTGTTCTTGTGCAGAGTCACCTATTAACATGCCAGAATGCTGATCCAGTGAGGGCTTTATGAAAGCCATCCAAGCAATAAGAACAGAATAAACTAATAAGCACGTAAACGTGGGTGTGTGTTGGAGGGTCCTCCGGGAAGATTGAAGACAATGCGCATTTGAGCTTCCTTGAAGCCTCTGTGATGGAAAGGAGTGGGATGCTAGGCTAGGCCCAGATTTTGAAAGGCTCCAATGCGCTTTTTCTGTAGGGAGGGAAAACTGGATGGCTAGAGAATAGAGACAGACTTTCTTTTCACTACATATTTTTCTGTTCTTTTAAATTATGCATAAATTATGCATTATCTGCATGTATTACCGGAAACAGAAAGGACAAAGTGAAAGAGTAGAGATGGGAGTAAGAAAGATGGATACAAAGGAAATAAGGGCAGCATGTTAGAAGAGGTTGGGCAGTAATGGTGTAAGCCTTGAAAGGCTAGCAGTGGGACCACAACTGGACAAGGTACACTAAGGTTGGAGGGCTCTGTAACCTCTTGGGCAGGGAAGTATGGGAAAGCAGTACCTTAGGGCCAGTGAGTCTACAAAATGGCTTAGAGTGGAGACAGGAGACAGGGAAGCCAAGTTGTTAGGAAACTGCAGGCCCAAGGTTACAATGGTAGTAACAGTGGAAATGGGAAGAGGTAAATAGAATCAATTAAAATCTTCTTTAAAGGAAGCCCTCCCAGACCACTGTAGCTTCTCTCTTCAATAAATGCACTTACCTGTATCATTCATTTGACTTCTACTACCTAGGAATGTATGGGACCGTGTCTGTACCGGATAAATGTTATTTGCAGAGCTTAGCTATTTTAACTGATAAAAAACAAAAAGAATAAAAAATAAGTTGTCCAGCCTGTTTTCTGGATGGATTCTCTTAGTTTTTCATAATGCTTGAATTAGGAAATGAAATGGATATAATGCACAACTGACACGTAACTGAAAAGTTGCCAGCCAATAAATAGTGTTCAACTCATGTATCATAAGCAAATTTGAGGTGATCGCATTATAAAAGACTGTTCTGACTCACACCACTTGCCCTTACGTATCACACAGATCAGGCTAGCCTGAGATCATATCAGCCACAAACCATAAAAATGGCCCCACCCTCTACCAGATCTTATATCAGTTATTACAATGATATTTAGAAAATGCATGATCATTTAAAAAATCCTTTAACAATAATTTCATTCCAAATAAACATTCTTACTGTACTGCCTGTGTTAACTTTTCTGATCTTCCCATTTTGCTCAATATCTTCCAAGCAGTAGGTACCCAGTAAATGTTTATTGATTAAAACCTTCTAGAACTGGAGAAGCAAGAGAGAGACTGCCTATTTTAACAGCTGGTAGTCAGAATGTCCATATTCAGAGAAACAGTAGTACCAGATGACTAGAGTTAGGAGAAGACAACCCCAAGGTCTCAAACTTAGATGACTGGGAAAATGACACTACTCACAAAAATGGGGATGGTGTAACTAAGACAGCAGTTTATAGGGCAAGGTATGAGCACAGTTTTTAGACATGGATAGTGTTGATAGGACATCTCAGGAGAAAAAACTATATTAAAGAAGCTACCCAATACTGTCTTTACCATAAGTCCTGTTTTCATTCCTAAGGAAAGTACACTGAGAGCCCATTATGTTATTCTGTGCTCCAACTCTGCTTCATAGCATCTTCACATTTTCCCAAAGCATATTCAATTATTATAATTGATTTTAGTGAATAGAGGTTCAAAAAGTAATTTAAAAATTATTTAATACACAAAGTGAAAAACTGTCTAGAATACAAAAGAATTTCACTTTTTTTTTTAAAACAAGTAACACCTTCTAAATTATTTAACAGATGATAGATCCACAATCCTTTATCTGAAACCCTTGGGGCCAGGTGTTTCAGAATTATGAAATTTTCAGATTTTAGAAAGGTAATTCAGTGCATATACCATACTACATAAACCCCAGGCAGGGTCTGTGGCAGCACCCTACCCCCAAACAAGCAAACACGTTAATATTTCTACAGCAAAAAAAAAAAAAAAGAAAAAAGAAAAGGAATATTCACACTAAATGGGATAGATTCAATGTCAGTTCACGTTGGATGTGCAAGCAGGTGAATTCTGTCACCAAGCTTATGAAAAACTTTGTTATCAGAGCTTTTTGGGTTTTGGAATTACAGATCAGGAGTACAGACCTTTATAAATTTATATGACAAGACATGAAAGATTCCTTAAACAAAAGACCCATTTATACAAATGAAAACACAGATAAGCTTTCAAATACATTATAAATTAACAGGCATCTTTTCTTTGATATTATTAAATGTACATCTTAAATACATATACACATAGCACACTTAACAAGATTTGAAAGAATCAACTGGTATTAAAGGCACAGATGCATAATCCCTTCTGTAGGAAAGAGATACAGTCAAATGTGCATTTGGGATTGAAATTGAAAATGGGATTAAACTAACTCCTTATGATGCCAGGAAAAGCACTGTTGAGTGCAACACAAGGAGGTAGGGTTTATTCTTCAAGAAGTACAATTCTACTTGCAAGCAGTCTCTTCCACAGAAACACAGGCAAACAATTTTTACTTAGAATACATGTTAGTTGAGATTTTCTTCTCTGTATACATTACTTTGGCCTTATGCCCAAAAGTTAAATGTTGAAAGATAGTCAAGTTAAATAAGTAATGTTTTATCAAGTTTGAAGACAAATGGATTCCAACAATGCTCCTAAGTAGCTGTAGTATTTAAACAAGTCCACTGACTCATTAAATTCTATCTGTTCAGAGGTTAAAATTACCCAGAGTCAAAATATTGCACTGTGAAATCATGTGTAGTTTCTGATCATAGTCATTTCTTCCACTGATTGGTGTCTGAAGAATGGTTTCATAAGAGAAAAATTTCCAACATTTGCAGCAACAACTTCATAGGTTTGGGACAGTCAGTAAGTGGCAAGTCATTCTGTTAACCAACTCCAATCAAGATTCTAAAACCAGGCATGAAAAAGTTATAATTAGATATTGACAAAAAGTGGTAGGTATATGGGTGTTCATTTCTGTAAGTTTTCTGTATATTTGGACATTTTATAATCAAAAGTTGAAAAACCAAAAGTACAAATAAGTTACAATTAGAGTTTAGTTTTACCTTTTTTGCTAACTAAAAAAAATATTTCAGAGTTTTTATAAATATTTGAGGCAAATAATTAAAGAGGAAATAACAAAGAATTAACATCAAGACTAAATGTAGTGAAAGTTAATTCAGTAAACATTTTATTGTAGTTTCTCCAAGTTTTAACAAATTCATAATTCAAAGTAACCAAATCTACATATAAACACTTCTATAAATTATAACCATATTAACATTATTCATTTTGCATACAGCAGTTACTATATTTGAATTACAGTACAAATCATGTCCAATCTTATTGGAGAAAATTGATTGCTGAAGCAAAAAAGTACAAACCATTTGATTCCAGTGGTCACACTGCAAAGAAACCTCACTACTCATTTAGCTTGACCAAAAATGCTATTGTTGAAGATAACTGATGACATAATCCTAGTATATCCACGAGTAAGAGAAGATGGGGAGTTGAGGTCAAGCATTCCTCAAATGCTCTTTCCTCTGAGTTCTATTCCCCATCTGCATCCCAAATGCCAGATAAATCTAGCATGGAAAGTTAAATCCTTTGCACCCAACACACCTAACACAGACATCCGTATCCATATAAAACTTACCATCATACTGTTGCCCTGTTTCTCATTTGCTTCATGCATAATAGTGCTTAAATGGCCAAGACAGTTCAAATTTTCTTCTATTATTTGTGCTAAAGTCCCCCTGTGGAATGAAAGCAAAGAGGCATACGAATTTCCTCTATTTTCTGGTATTCAGGGTCAGGATGATTCTGCCCTTCCGACAACACTACAACCCTGCAACCCAATGCAGCAGATTCCTGTAGTCTTCAGTTTCCTCATCCCTCCCACCCAGAGGCAAGAGTCCTGTTTGTTACTCCAAGCTGCTGCCTCTGCCCAGCTCTAATAATAAGGAGTCCACTATAACTGCAATCTGATTTTCCTCTGAAATATAAGTGGCACTTATATACAACTTTTTCCCCCTGAAAATGCTCACTGAGGGAAAAAGAAAAGAGATCCTGTGGCACAGCTAGATGAAAGATCTCTTTGTTTCTGAAACATTTCCCTTTCCTTATAAGTAGTAAAAACATCAGCATGCTTACTTCAGAGATACACATGTAGGAGAGGAGATACAAAAGTACAATCTTTTCTGCAAATATCAGGGAAGGTGAAAAAAACTATTTGGAAAACACAGATGACAGCAATGAGAAAGAAAACAAGCAAGCTGATTCCTGAGGACAGCAGAAGAAACCTGTGACAGGGGAGCTGCCCAGAACCAAGAAGTATCCCTGAAGTTTTGTATTTGAAGGAAATCCTGAATTTGGTTTCCACCTTCGACACTTCCCTCTTCCATATGGCCTCCATCCTTACCTTTTACTAACCCTCAGTACCTACCCGACTAGAATCAGTTCTAAGCCATGGAAGATAGTCATTATTAGCTTAGAACTAAATTCTCATTCAGCTTATTCAATAGAAATAGAAAATACTGAGGCCAACAGTTCCCAATCCTTGGTGGTTAAGTACTGCAGGTACATTATAATTGAAGTTTTCCTTTATAATGTATTCCTACTGGAAAATGTATTTTAAAATTCCTGTTGAATATACTTTTGCATGAACAACCACAACCTCACATTGAAAATCACTTGTATAGCGGTAACATTTGCATCCCCTAATAAACCTACATGCCTTTAATGAAAGCAAAAAGGTATTAAATTTTATTTGTGTCGGGCTTCCCTGGCGCAGTGGTTGAGAGTCTGCCTGCTGATGCAGGGGACACGGGTTCGTGCCCCGGTCCGGGAAGATCCCACATGCTGCGGAGCGGCTGGGCCCGTGAGCCATGGCCGCTGAGCCTGCGCGTCTGGAGCCTGTGCTCCGCCGCAACGGGAGAGGCCGCAACGGGAGAGGCCACAACGGCGAGAGGACCGCATGCCGCAAAGAAAAAAAAAAAAAAAAAAAAATTTTATCTGTGTCAATTCTGATTAATGGAATACTTCAAGTCCATATAATTAATTATAGCCTATGCTGTAGCTCTGGATGTATTACATTGGGCTGACCCCAAGATATACCCTGGAGCTTCCTTTCTTTAAGAAGATAAAATACCTGGTATCAGCTTGCCTTCCTGCCATGTGCTTTTCTCTCATAAAAGCAGAGTACAGAACGTGCAACTGCATGACCTCCTGAGCAGTGATGTTACATGGCTGCACCTCTGCAAAACTAATTATGGGCAGAGCTTCCAGGAAATGCTGGTACTGTAGAGGTCTCCATGAGTTGTGAGAAAAGCGACAATACACAAGCTAGCAAAGAGCCAATGGCTCTGGATACGGCACATCTTATGCTGAGAAAAATAACAGAAATGGATATTCATTCAGCTTTTAGCAGAAGAGTAGGAATTAAAAGAAAATATAGGACTTCAAACTTGAGTTATTTGCAAAAATGATTTAAGGCACTGAAAAAAGTCATTTTAGAAATACTAAGTTATAAAATGAGTAGATTAAACTCAATTCCATTAGAGGGTTGATCAAGGGCCCTAAAATGATAACTGCAAAAAGATAGCATAATTTCTCAGAGATAAATGGTGAAGTGAGGAATAAAGTTTGGCTAAAAGATTTGATAAGCCAATAACAGATGAAGAACTTAGAACCTGGACTGAGCTAATAAGAAGTAACATTTGCTGAAGATTCACTTCCCAAGCATTTTATATACGCTGTCTAGCTGAATTTTCACAACACTTCCCATTTTACGGGTAATGAAATGTGAACATTTAAAGGAGTCAAGTTAACTGTATAAGGTTATTACAAAGAGACAATCAGAATTCAATCCTGGTCTATAAGGCAGTAAAGAATATGTCTTAACTACTGCACTCTACTGCCTCCTTCCTACCACTGCTCTTGAAAATACAACTATCTATTGTAACAAAGTGAACCCACCCATCTTGAGGCGTTACCACGCATGACAGAGGATGTTCACGTTCTGCTGAAGTTGTGGGCAGCCATGCTGATGCCTGAGGGGTTACACCTTCTAGACTGGATCCTACAAGGGACCGAGCAGAGCTCTGTGTCTGAAGGAAAAAAAAAAAAAAAAAAAGATTACAGGCAAGCACCTCCACACATTCATATTCCTAAGACTTAACATTTCTATCACTACTTTTATGCATAACCAGACTATTTCTGTATAAACCTATCTCTACTCTTACACACCCCTACTAACTATCCTGTCCTTGACCCCTTTCTTCATTGACTAAAACCAAATGTATCTATCCTTCTATTCTACTTTAGTTGGAAAAAAAACCCTCCAGTTGAACAAAGGACTGATTTTTTTAAACTAGTCAGGCACATCTACCCCCAAATTGGGTTGGGATACCACAGTGGTCTAGGGTTGAGAGGAGTATAAAAAACAGGAAACTGGAAAGGAGAGAGATAATGAAAGATGATCATGAAGTCCTGTATCAGAATTGCTAGTGAGACACCCAGCAAAGAACATGAGCATCAACCCAACATAAGATACACATGTCTTCAAGAGGACACAGATCATGCTGATAAAAATCCCTTTTGCAGGGAGTAACAGCAAATCAATGTCATACTACGTAATTCGTTAAAAATTACTTACACAGGCAATTTTAAGGAGATGCCATATTTCTTTCTGCCTCTTTCCCTGCATAAACATGACAGTATTGTCAGCTTCTTTGATGTTACTGAGGGCCATTTCCACCTTGGGCAGTAGATCAATAATCTTCTGCTTACAGCCCAACAACTTGCTGGAGAGGTAAAATCTGTGTCAGACACTTATACATCCCCCAAGACTGTATCCCATACTCCCAAACCCAGCTGGGGGAATGAATCACAATCAGCATAGATTTAATGACTGATCTGCAAAGCAATGCACACAAACAGGACACCTAAATGCATGCAACTGTGGTCAGGGTTCCCAAAGTACTGCCAGTACTCTTCCTGGTTCTAGTATATATACCAGAAAAGGGTATTACACTTTGAAAGGAACATGATAAAAGTATCCTGGTTTTTCAACAGTAAGGAAAACAATATTTCTACCTCAAATGACCAAACAGCTCCTTGAGAACCCGGTCCTGACTCTGCACAGTATGCACAATGATTTTCACCATCTCCGTGCTGTCGCTGTAGGAGTGATCTATAAAAGATCTCAGTCAGTAGGTATAACCTCTCTTCTGCGTGAACATATCAGCCTCCAAACAAAAAATTCCTAAAAATCTGAAACTAGTTTTAACATCTCCATTTAATTTCAAAACTAAGTTAAGATAAAATATTTTAAGATTATATATCTATAAATCATCATATAACTAAAAATGAAGTCTGTGTGTTTGTGTGTATATAATGTATATATAGATTTATCACTGTATCTTCAGTTTTAAGAAGAATCATCTTGGCTATCCTTAACCCATACTAACCCAAGCCCCAGACACATATGCAGCTTTCTGGACAAGAGATCATTTTTTCTTGGATGATTAACATAATTTGTTTAGAAGCAGTAGGACAATTCATCAAACTTTCACTGACTCAAAGGAAGGAATCCCAGCTAGGCTTGCTTGGAATTTCATGTTTATCCACCTGTTTATACCCATGAAAACGTTGAAAATAGCTGACCAACTTAAGCCAAATCTGATGCACTAATAAAAGGACCTGTAGACACCTTGAAAATTCAGTTTGAGGGTAGTAGGAAATCTTAAAGCAAACTGGCAGCTGACAAATGTCCTCAAATGGGATGGTTGTGTGGTCACAGTGAGTGGGTTCTACCGTTATAGATGCCATCTCATTTAAAAAACAAACAACTACAATTAATTGTTAATATTTCAGAAAATGGCTATTTAAGTTTTAAAACATTGGAAAGTTTGCTCATGGATCATGCTGGTATTTCCCCGGACAATAATTAGTCTCGAATGCAAAAATATTATTATTATTATTTGCTATTCTCTACTTAAAATTTTCTCATTTAACCCTCACAGGAGTCCTGTGAGATGGCTACTGTTGTTACCCACATTTTACTATGAAAGGAGTATTGAAAGAGGTTTAAAAAAAAGTTGTGTCCTTTGTTAGCACTGCAAAGACCTCACCTAGCACTCAACTTGATTCCCCACACATCTTTTTCTTTGTCTCTCCCTCAACAACAACCAGATACAGAGACTCCAAAATGGCTCCTCTCCAAACAGCACTTCTTCATAAATCCCACGGGCTAGGCCCAACAGCTTTCCCATATAACTAGCTCTTTTAGATGGTCAAAGACCTCAGAACTTTACTCCAACATAAAGAATTAAGAAAGTTGGTTTTCACCATTTTCAGCTGAATAAAAGTCTCAAGGCAACTCCAAACTGGAAAAGACACCAAAAACCACACCTCAAGTGTGATTACATAAGCCCCAACAATAGACAAAACTTCTTGTCACAACGAGTTTGTCACTCAAGTTCAAAGACTGTCAGTTCAAAGAAGCTACCTGGATAGCAAGTCACTCAAGACTATCAGTTCAAAGAAGCTACCTGGATAGCAAGTTTATTTCTAGGCCCTGTGATATGCTGATATGCATGGCTACTGCAAAGTTTTTATAAAAATAATCCAAACAAATGTTATCAATGACTGTGGAAAGTTAATCCACTGAGTCAATGGATGGAATTTTATATACCTTCATCTGCAATATCTGATTCACTGGCCAGAAGACAGGGAGTAATGAATATCGATTAAAGAAAAAAAAATTAGCCTTGCTCTATTTGAAATCTTATATTTCAGTATTTTACTCTAACCACAACTTTTATCACTTACATCACTTTTTTGTCAATATCTTCAACTTTTCTGTCCTCTTACTGTCAGCAAGATCCTAACCCTGCATCAGTCTGACCACCTGCTCTGTCAGTTTCTGTATCCAAGCTACTAACCACTACCAACAAAAAAAATTATACTATCATTCTCTCTGTTGTAACTACAAATTCACAGGGTTTCACTTCTGCTCTGGATTCTTAATAAATGTCTTGGATCAGCAACATCTGCCATTGCACACACCAGCTTTCAAAAATCTTTAGCATACTCCTTAAATCTACGACGTCACACCTCTTCAATTACAGATAGCCCCACTTCTTACTTCGGGATAGGAGGACATAAGGCAATAAGATCCTCACCTTCCAACCCCTATACCCACATAAGTGTCTGTATCCACACACATCCCACCCCCTAACATCAGTGGCAACAAGCCCAACCCCTCCCACTATTCTCTGGAGTCAGCCTCTCAAACTTGTTCAGAGACTTCCCTCTCCACAGGCTTTTGGCCCCAAGCACATAAATAAGCTCAAGTCTTTCTTCTGAAAAATGACCTCCCTCGATTCTTCATCTCCTCCTAGCTGCTCACCTCTCTTCCTTCCTTAACAGCCAAGCTTCTGGAAAGAATAGCCTAGATAACCAGTTCTCAGACTTACTGGTCTCAGGACACCTACACTCAAAAATTCTTAACAACTCCAAAGTGTTCTTCAGGAATTAAATTGAGAAATATAAAAATATTAATTTATTCATTTAAAAATAACAATAAACTCATCTATTAATACTTTTTTATTCAAAATAACTGTATTTCCCCCTCAAAATTTAGTGAGAGCATTGGCATTGTTTTACATTTTTGCAAATCTTTTTAATATCACCACCAATCTTTTTTTTTTTTTTTTTTTTTTTTGCCATATGCAGGCCTCTCACTGTTGTGGCCTCTCCTGCCACAGAGCACAGGCTCTGGACGCACAGGCCCAGCGACCATGGCTCACGGGCCCAGCCGCTCCTCGGCATGCGGGATCTCCCCGGACCAGGGCACAAACCCGTGTCCTCTGCATCGGCAGGCGGACTCTCAACCATTGCGCCACCAGGGAAGCCCTCACCACCAATCTTATCAGAAAAGCATTTAAGTATTGGGAAGCTGACAAATTTCAGCTGATGGATAGACGTTTTCCTACATTTTAATTTTTTGCTGGAAACATGGAATTTTATCATTGACAATACTGTTGGCTTTTTTCCTTCAAGTGACAGGCATGCTCCATTAATTTTTAGAAAATATCTGCCCCATAACCAAATCTGAATAACCGTAGTTTTTCTGACAGTCATTGTTCCAAGTAAAAATGGTGTTCCATTAAAGAAGAGGCTGGTCAACAGCCATGTAAACAACCACTGAAGTGGTTTTCCTTAAGACAACCATCATACCTCAGTATGTTAGCAGAAGCACTTTATGAGTACTTCCCATTTTGTCACACAGAATATTAAAAAGACATATACTGAAGGGTTGAGATTTAAATAGAAATTTTACTGCTTTATCAAGGACACTCTTAAATAAAACTGGTATTTTTTTTAAACTATGAATGCATGTTACTGAAAATCAATGACTACTAGCATACTGTGGTGCTCATGTCTTCATTCATGCTAAGCAAGGTGCAAGCTGTTTACTCACCAATGCTTTTGCAGCATCAGTGAAAATGTCAACATAGTAAAAAAGGCAAATAACATCCTAGTATTATGAAAACAGTTTTGACCTCACTGACTCCTCTGAAAAGGTTTCAGGAATCCTCAGGGGTTCATGAGCCACACTTTGAGAATTGCTGATCTAGACTGACTTCTCCATTCCCTGCTGTCCTGCTCCCTCCTCAGCCAACTACAATCTGGCTTCTGTTCCCAAAAGGCCGTTATTTTACCAAGATCACCAATGATATCCAAACTACTAAGTCCAGTGAATATTTTCATTATCACTTTTATTACCCACATCTCTGTAGCATTTCACCCTACTGATCACTTTCTTCTTGAAAGTCTCTCTGTCCTATTCCAATAATATCATTCCTGCTACATATTTGAGCCATTTCTCAATATTTGTAGGCTCTTCTGCTTCTAGCCATTTCTTGAATGTTGGTATTTCCTAGGATTCCATCCTTGGTTTTCTCATTCAACATACTTTTACAAGATGATCACTTTATTGCTATGGCTGATTACTCTCAAAATAGCTAAATATCTAGCCTGGACTTCTCTACTAAATCCATATATATATGTACACGTGTGTGTATGCATGTATATGTATGTGTTTATATATACATGCATATATACATACATACATATATACTACTACTAGACATCTCTATTTGAATGTCTCACTGACACCTTAACATCAACAAGTACAAAAATGAACTCATGTTCTTTTCCCATTAAGTCTGTCATCTTTCCTATACTTCCTATTATGGTGAGTGGTCCTACCATGCACCCAGCTGCTCTAGCCAGAAACTTGGCAGGCATCCATGATTCTCTACCCCATCTCCTGCCACCCATATTAAATCCATCACCCAATACTATCAGTTCTACCTCCTACATCTCTCTCTTGCCCTTACCCTCCTCCTCTTCACCCCACTGCCACAGTTCAGGCTCTTTGCCTTAGCTAATGACCCACTTTATCCTGAGCCATGATGACTTCAACAACCTTATAACTAATGCACATCTCTAGCCCAGCCTCCCTTTAATCCATTATCCACAATGCTACCAGAGCAGTATTTCTAAAATGCTAATCTGATCATGCCATTCCCCTGCTTCAAACTTTTTAGGGTTTCTCTTTGCCATCATGATGAAATCCAAAATTGTTACTATGACATACCAAATCCTTTATCATCCAGCCACATCTCTCCTTCTGAAACTACAATCCAGTCACGCTGCATCTCCTCAAACATGCTAACTGTTACATGTATATGTCTTTACCTATTATACTTATATATGCAAGAGCCTACCTCCTTTCACCAAGCTACTGCTACTTATCCTTTAAGGCTCATCTCAGATATCATCTCCTGCAGGAAACCTCCTCTAACCAACCCTGACCTCCAGTCAGGGTTAGATGCCTATTGTATACGTACCTCATAAATGTTTGTAGAAATTAACTGAACAAATTCCACTACAATAAAAACCAACGTAGAGGCGATTTTGATATTTGTTAAATACAATTTAAGATGTATATTAATTTGCATGTGTTTGTAAATTTTAAGGTGTAAAACTTATGGGTTTTGTTTGTTTTTTTACAATTTCAGTATATAGCAAATTAGGGCACAGACTTCAACTTTTATTTTTTCTATAACCCTTCAAAACAAATCAGTTTTTAACTGAAGTATAGTATCTTGCACATACATAATACTTTATAGTTTTCAAAGCACTTGCACAAACATCCTCTCAAATACATTGCCACATACAGTCACTGAGTTAGGAAAGCTAGGTTTCAACCCCATTTTGCAGAAGAGGGAAATGAGATACAGGGACAAAAGGTTATTTGCCTGAGGTCACTTGGTCAGTAAAGTGCCCTATCTAGAATTCAAGCCTTCCGATTCTCAATCCAGTGCTCTTTCCAGCAGAACATGCTCTGTATTCAGCAGATGCTCAACAGAATTGTTTTGCCAATGAAATAAGCAATCAGTGACCACGTGCAGATGAAGGCATCATTTTCAAAGTAAATGCTTTGGCCTAGCACATGGGCATCCCTCTGCCCATTCCACACCTGAACCCACAGTATCAAATTCTTTCCAATCTCTTTAATTTTAAGCAGCACTTATTTTTTCCCATCTTTCCACACATTTTCTTGCTTCCTCTTTCCCTTCTTTGAGTTCCTTTTTTCTCTTTCATTCCTTTCTTTCACTTCCCTTTGAAGTTTTTTCTCTTTCAATTTTCTTACTTTGCCTTCCTAATTTCTTAAATTCTCACAAACTTAAAAGCTGTTGTACCAGAAACATCTCAATGGCAATACCAAAACTGAAATTTATTCTGCAGCTTATTTAAAATCCAGTCTTCTAGATTTGCTAGTGATGGTTTCCTAATGTGCCTTTGTGTACTGTGAAAAAGCGTCTTACCTGAAGGTCTGTGCTTTAACTGCTTATATAGATCAATGGCACGCTGTTCCCTATGAAAGAAAAAAAAAGGTTCTATATGTGAAGATAGTTTAATGACTTTAATAATCCCCAACTTGAAATGAACAACATTATTTGAATAGAGTAATGATCCCATTTTAAAGCAAGTACATATTGCCAATGAATATTTTACAGAGCATTTCACTGGCTAATAAGCAAGATCTTAAGATGCAAAGTTAATCTATTAATACTTCATATCTGCTGATCTATTATCACATATATAATAACCTTGCATCAGAAACACTTAAATGGGAAAAAATTATGACCTGTGATTAGAGAAAAAAAATCTCAAGTTTCTAATCAAAATACTTAGGAAGTTAACCTTATTTAGGGAATCTAACACACAATATCTTCCTTGAACCAGAAGTATGGTTAAGTAGGGAAATAGTTTGTAACTTAGAATATTTGAAAATTTCTTAACTCACATGAAAAGATGCTTCGATTTAAAAAGCAAAGGTCAACCCGAAGAGTTATTTCCAAAATTTCCTGTGACTATGAAAAAACTTCCTTTTTAAATATGATGCCAATATATTTGGGGAAAGGAAAACTGTAGAAAAGAAATCACATATCTGCCAGAAATACAAAGACTTAATCTGCCAGAAATACAAAGAACGAATAATCTGCTACCAAAAATTACAGACACCAACACCAACAACACGAGTTCACCCTTACAGAGATTCCATCAAGTCTCCCTGACGTCGTCCATAGGGGCTCTTCTGTAGCTCCATGATTTCAGTGTGCAGGGACATGATCTGATCCTCCAGGTATCCAATGACACCCACCTAAAATATGATGAAACACAAAAGAAATGACAGGCTCACCACCACACAACACAAAGAACTCAGAGAATGACTTGCTGCAGTAAGAGAACTAAGTGATTTAATGCAAAACACTGATTTTGTTGAAGCCTTTTTATCTTTCAGATTATGACATGTAATTTTCACATGAGCATCAACTTATTCCTAGGCTTCTCTCTCTTTTCTCTCCTGACAACAGTAGACTACTAGCATTTTCTTTTGCCTCCTGAGAAGCAAAAAGATAAAAGTGTCACTAACAAGAAAAAGTGGCCATCAAAACCACTGCATCTCAGTTCCATGATTTTCAATGCCTCTTGTTCCCAGCTGCCTTGAATAGGATGCAGAAAGATAAAGACACGGGATTTCCGAACCCAGGATACCAACTACCCCAACCCATGTCCTCAGGGAAGTGTTGGCATCAAGAAGAGCAACAACATAGTGGGACCACAGACAGATGTACCAGGTTAGGAAGGAATCTGCCACCTAGAGAATGATCTATACCTAGTGTGACCATATAATTTATTGTCCAAACTAGCATAATTTTGAGAGTATTATTGATAATTATGGCAAGACTGGTATAAGCTGAAACTGTCCCAGGTAAACCAGGATGTCCAGCCATCCTATCTAAACCAGTCATAAAAATAACAGTGATAACTACCAGCTGTTATTCACTCCCATTTAATCTGTATAACCCTATTAAAAAAAGGTACAGTCCCGGGCTTCCCTGGTGGCTCAGTGGTTGAGAGTCCGCCTGCTGATGCAGGGGACACGGGTT
>RJWK010041821.1:0-19414 GCA_004363435.1 Platanista minor | reverse complement strand
CCTTGCTGCTTTTAATATTTTTTCTTTGTATTTCATTTTTGATAGTTTGATTAATATGTGTCTTGGCATGTTTCTCCTTGGATTTATCCTGTATGGGCCTCTCTGTGCTTCTTGGACTTGATTGACTATTTCCTTTCCCACATTAGGGAAGTTTTCAACCATAATCTCTTCAAATATTTTCTGAGTCCCTTTCGTTTTCTCTTCTTCTTCTGGGACACCTATAATTCGAATGTTGGTGCATTTAATGTTGTTCCAGAGGTCTCTGAGACTGTCCTCAATTCTTTTCATTCTTTTTTCTGTATTCTCCTCTGCAGTAGTTATTTCTACTATTTTATCTTCCAGGTCACTTATCCATTCTTCTGCCTTAGTTATTCTGTATTGATTCCTTCTAGAGAATTTTTAATTTCATTTATTGTGTTGTTCATCATTGTTTGTTTGCTCTTTAGTTCTTCTAGGTCCTTGTTAAACGTTTCTTGTCTTTTCTCCATTCTATTTCCAAGATTTTGGATCATCTTTACTATCATTACTCTTAATTCTCTTTCAAGTAGACTTCTTATTTCCTCTTCATTTGTTTGGGCTAGTGGGTTTTTACCTTGCTCCTTCATCTGCTGTGTGTTTCTCTGTCTTTTCATTTGGCTTAACTTACTGTGTTTGGGGCCTTCTTTAAGCAGGCTGCCTCTTCATAGTTCCTTTTGTTTTTGGTGTCTGCCCTCAGTGGCTAAGTTTCAGTGCATTGTGTAGGCTTCCTGATGGAGGCGACTAGTGCCTGTGTTCTGGTGGATGAAGCTGGATCTTGCCTTTCTGTTGGGCAGTACTGTATCCAGTGGCATGTTTTGGGGTGTCTGTGACCTTTTTATGATTTTAGCCAGCCTCTGTGCTAATGAGTGGAGTTGTGTTCCTTTCTTGCTAGTTGTTTGGTACAGGGTATCTACCACTGTAGCTTGCTGGTTGCTGAGTGGAGCTGGGTTTTAGCATTGAGATGCAGATCTCTGGGAGAGCTTTTGCTGTTTTATATTATGTTGACCCGGGAGGTCTCTGGTAGACCCCTGTCCTGGACTCGGCTTTCCCACCTCAGAGGCACAGGCCTGTCAGCCTGGCTGGACCTCCAAGACCCTGTCAGCTACATGGCTCAGAAGAAAAGGAAGAAGAAAAGAAAGAATGAATGAATAAAATTAAAATAAAATAAAGCTATTAAAATAGAAATAAAAAATAATTATTAAAAATAAAGAAAATCAAGAAGTAATAAAGAAAGAAGAAAAAGAGAAGGAAAGAAGAGAGCAACGAAACCGAAAAACCAAACCCATTAATGATAACAAGTGCTAACACTATAGAAAAAAACAAAAATCAAAACGGACAGATAGAACCCTAGGAGTAATGGTAAAAGCAGAGCTACACAGGCAACATCACACAAAGAATCATACAGATATACACTCACAAAAAGCGAAAAAGGAAAAAATATATATATACTCTTGCTCCCAAAGTCCAGCACCTGAATTTTGGGTTGATTCGTTGTCTATTCATGTGTTCCACAGATGCAGGGTACATCAAGTTGATTGTGGAGATTTAATCCACTGCTCCTGAGGCTGCTGGGAGAGATTTCCCTTTCTCTGCTTTGTTCGCACAGCTACTGGGGTTCAGCTTCGGATTTGGCCCTAGGTCGCCTGAGGGCATGTGTTCCCCGCCCAGACAGGATGGGGTTAAAGGAGCAGCTGATTCAGCGGCTCTGGCTCACTCAGGCCACGGGGATGGAGGGGCATGGAATGTGGGGCGAGCCTGTGGTGGCAGAGGCCGGCATGACGTTGCACCAGCCTGAGGCACACTGTGCGTTCTCCCGGGGAAGTTGTCCCTGGATCCCAGGACCCTGGCAGTGGTGGGCTGCACAGGCTCCTCGGAAGGGAGGTGTGGATAGTGACCTGTGCTTGCACACAGACTTCTTGGTGGCTGCAGTGGCAGGCTTAGCATTTCTTGCCTGTCTCTGTGTTCTGCGCTGATAGCCGCAGCTCACGCTGGTCTCTGAAGCTCATTTAGGTGGCGTTCTGAATCCCCTCTTCTCACGCACCCCAAAACAATGGTCTCTTGCCTCTTAGGCAGTTCCAGACCTTTTCATGGACAAACTCCCGGCTAGCTGTGGCACACTAGCCCCCTTCAGGCTGTGTTCACGCAGCCAACCCCAGTCCTCTCCCTGGGACCTGATCTCCGGAGCCCGAGCCTCAGCTCCCAGCCCCAGCTGTCCCGGCGGGGGAGCAGACAAGCCTCTCCGGCTGGTGTGTGCCAGTCTGCAGCGATCCTCCGTGCGGGAATCTCTCCGCTTTGCCCTCTGCGCCCCTGTTGCGGTGCTCTCCTCCACGACTCCGAAGCTCCCCCCTCCGCCACCCGCAGTCTCCGCCCGCGAAGGGGCTTCCTAGTGTGTGGAAACTTTTCCTCATTCACAGCTCCCTCCCAGAGGTGCAAGTCCTGTCCCTATTCTTTTGTCTCTGTTTTTTCTTTTTTCTTTTGCCCTACCCAGGTACGTGGGGAGTTTCTTGCCTTGTGGGAAGTCTGAGGTCTGCTGCCAGCGTTCAGTAGGTGTTCTGTAGGAGTTGTTCCACATGTAGTTGTATTTCTGATGTATTTGCAGGGAGGAAGGTGATCTCCATGTCTTACTCTTCAGCCATATTGAAGGTCTCCCCACAGAATCTGCATTTTTAATAAGCACTCTGTATAATTCCAGCATCTGCTGAAGCGTGAGCAAAACTGTTTTCGGTACTCTGAGGCAAGATTTTCCTGTTGCAGGCAGGGTGATCAGACCTTCTTTCCTAGGACATTGTCAAACTAGTGACTCTAGTATGAGCTGACTTTCTATATTTAATATAAATGCTTGGTTATGTCAATCTTAACCCTCAAGGGCTTCCCTGGTGGCGCAGCGGTTGAGAGTCCGCCTGCCGATGCAGGGGACAAGGGTTCGTGCCCCGGTCTGGGAAGATCCCACATGCCGCAGAGCGGCTGGGCCTGTGAGCCGTGGCCGCTGAGCCTGCGAGTCCAGAGTCTTTGCTCCACAACGGTGAGAGGCCCACGTACCGCAGGAAAAAAAAAAAAAATCTTAACCCTCAAGAAACACTGGTGAAGTTATAGAACAAAAGGTTTACTGTCACAAAATTTATCATCACATTTCATCCCAAAGGATATAAATGTCCCTAAGTGAATTTATTCTTCACCTAGATGGAGCAATCCTCTTTCAACTCCATAATGCCTTAGAAATATTACATTGGAGTCATGGAAAGACTTCTGGGGCAGGGCCTGAAATTTGGAGTTAAAAGTCTGGCCCCCTAATTATCTTTTCTTGTAAGTAACTAGCTTAGCATCTTTGGGTTGTAGTCGTCTAATTGGTTAAAACAGGATCAAAAATTTAACAAGATATTTAACAAGTTATTTGGATTACTTAAGGAGTGAATAGTTGTTAAGGCAGCATGAAAATATTTAAAAGAATTCATAAGAATGTAAGGTATTATTATTAAAAACTTATTCCCAAGTGTAGCCATGCTTGTGATGGGTATAATTATTTTTTCTCATATTATGCTAATTTAATGGTGACGGGATTGAGGAATGTTGAGTTGAAGACAATTTCAAGAAGGAGAGATTAGATGTTATAAATAATCGCTGGAAGTGAATGTAGGTGTCTGAATGTGAAATGGCACCCCCAGAATTTCCCAGAAACCAAGAGTGACATTTAAGCGATTGAAAATATCAGCAGAACGAATAGACTCACAGAACACGAATTTATGTCAAAAGAAAATAGAAGTATAGTGTTGCTTCTGAAAAAGAAGAGAGACTTTACAAGAACATTAATAACATGTCTATCACACAGCCTTCTCTACACAAGAGAGAAAATCCTTTCCCTATGAATCTACCTTAGATACAATGTCCTGCTTACTCTTTCTAAAGCACAGCTCTGCTTTTGCCAAAAACTTCTTTAAAGTCTTTGGTGCCTCCTTTTCCTCTCCAAGCTCAACCCTTTGGTGTAGGATTGAAGACTTTCCAAAATCTAATCCTATCCCACATTTCCAAACTCATTCTCTCATTGTGTCTCTTCACTCATGATAGTTTCAACCAACAGTATGCTTTGTATTTCCCAGATTAATCTTTATTTTTCATATCTCTACCTTCTATTTACAGCTCCACATTCTGACTCTTTTTCATGCACACAAGTCTAATATTTTCCAGTCCATCAGGACGAAGTTAATATATTACTGCTCTCATTTGTAAATTAAAATCCCACATTAAACCGGGTTAACTTATATCACTATAAAATTGAAAAGACCAGACATTGCATTCACTTAAGGTATACCTGGATCTAGCTGATAAAATGATATCATCAGGAAATCTGTGTGTTTCTATCTCTTGGCTCTGATTTCTTTTGTATTGAATAGATTTTTCATCAAGATCTCCTTTTGAGGTGCAAAAATGGCTTCCAATAGCTTCAAGAATATGTTCTACTACCATACCAAGCCTACAAAAGTGAGAAAATCTATTTGTTACTATGTTCAACAAAAGTTCTGGGTAGGCTTCTCACAGCTGCCATTGGATCGTGTGCCCATCTCTAAGGTAACTGCCGTGGCTGGGGAATGTGGTACTCTTATTGACAAGGTCATATGCTGACCCTGGTCTTGGGGGTGAGGTTAGTTCCACCTATACTATAGAAATGGAGAGTGATGGAGGATGAGTTCTGAAAGGAAAATATTAATTCTACTAACAGAAGAGAGGGGAATGGATGCTGAGATGGCAGAGACATGAGATTCTACTTCAACCATTTCTTCTAGCTGGAAGTAACATCTTATCCTGTTAAAATCCCCATAACAGTTGTTAGCTTTCTATCTTGCATTACAGTTATCTATGTACCTGTCTCATTTCCTCATTAGCCTTTAAGATCCTGGAGACTAAATGGAAGCTGCTAATCGTCATCTTCTTTCCCACACTGCCTTGCAGGATGCTTTGTTCTGCTTTGTTTATTTTCTACTCACTCTGGAATTACAAACAGGGCACTTAACCTCCTTGGACCTATTTCTTGAAAAAGAGGTATTATAATAGATCATTTCTAAGCTCCTTTCTAGTGTCAAAATTCTCTGAGTCTACTATATAATCAAATAGTTGTTGAGTGAATGAATATAACACGGGGGAAACACAAATACTCTCATACCTTGGATTTGTTTGGATATGTTTCAGGAATGTCAGTTGCCAACTGAATTAAACACCAAAATCCAGGAACCCAGAATGTTCAATATAAAGATTATCTGATAGAGTATTTTCCCTCACTCTGCTTTTCTACACACGTAATGCGTAGAATTAGGAATTGTTTTCCCGTTTGCTGCTTTAATGTAGGAAGATGTGAAGGCTCAGTGTTCTGGAAGGGAAGTGAATCAGAGCTTGTTTTGTTAGCTCATGTGAGATGACGAACCTGAACAGTATTGGGTTACTAAACCCAGAGAACCTGAGGAAAAAATAAATATGGAAGAGGTAAATAACTGGAAGTGAATGGATTATATGATAATAAATGTAACCTTGAGTGAGTCCTTGCTAACTGTGAGGCACTGTACTGTTGATATGTTTTATCTTACATAACTTTACAATGATCCTATGAACTAGGTCTCTTATCCCCATTTACAAAAGGGAAAGCAAGAACTAAGACTTATTAAAGTGGCTTGCAAGAGCTGACTCAGCAACAGAGATCTTAATCCCAAGTGGTTCTGTTCTGAATCCAGAACCCAAACATTCAAATCACCATATTCTATTGTGCTCAGGGTCCTTCTGCATCAGTGTGTTTTATTTCTTCCTACAGGTTCTCAAACTTAAGGTTGCCCCCCACACACACACTTTTTGCTGAGTTCAGAAAAAGATAACCTCTTTCCACTTAAGTATTTTATAGAGATTAAGGCGCAGATTGATCCAGATCATTCATGTGACTTGTTGAGGGGTCCGTAATAACCACACTGGCCAGGGAGCTTGTCTCCACATGACAAGCTCCGGGAGATTTTATAGAATCCTAGAATCTCATGGTTGCACGAAACGTTATCACTTATTTAGTACAAACCCCCATCTCAATCTGATGCTTTGCTCTGATTTAGAACACATAGTTATGGAAGTTAAAAGTGGCACATGGCACAACTTGGCCCAGACATCTCATAGGCAAGGGGATTGTCTGCCCATAGGGAACAGGGTGTGTTACTGTCGAATCTCTGTGCTGCTGAGCGAATTAAATCCAGTTTGGAAATCTGAGGTATCTGGTTTTACAGTGGCTCTTTCACAGAGTAGAGGACCAGGGTATGGCCCTATTCTAGTATCTGCTACCAGCTATCTCTTTGCTCAGGTTATTCCACTGATTACTGTTAAACCAAACAAGGGACTGGGTACATGTATGTGTGTGAGATGTACAATGAAGTAAGACTATCAATCAGGCCACAGTAGCCAAAGCACGGGGAAAACTCAGATCGCATGTAGGAATAAAGGAACATACCCTCACGACCAGATATTCAGTATATTTTCAGATATTCGGTGTAGTTTTGCTAAGCCATGAACTGACCATAGCCGGTAATTTAAAATGATTTCTTCAGTCTTGCTATGGCTTTCTTAAAGAGGCAAATCTGTAGGCTTTTCTGTGATAACAGCAAAATGAATGGAATATGGCATGCATACTTAGGGTCTAACTTGAAAACAGAGCTCACCTCTGTTCCCTGTTCTCATATTTGTCTCTCTGACAAGATTTCTCAAACATATAGTCGTGACCCAACATTTTCCACATCCACTCCTAAGTGTGTGCAAGATGAAGGGAAAGTCCACTGATAACCACTTTTTCTTACGGCCTCAGTAGCCAAATGTGTAGCCAAGCGGCCTCTGTGCATGTCTGGATATGTCAAACATGTTGCATCTGATCTCTAAGCTTTCCAGTCGGCTTATTCCCTGTGGCCCCCCGATAGCTGTGCTTCTTCAAAGCAGAGAAAGAACACAGAAGGAAGCCCTTGACCTTTTTCTAATTATAGTTCCACAGAAAGTGGTAGACAAAATAAACATAATGGAACAAAGCATGTCATCATGTAGATTCCCCTTATGTGTGCCCCAAATTCATTGACGGTGGGTCTTATTAAAGATGACAGGAGAAAAATCTGAAAAGTCAGTTTCTGTTTGAACCAGGCTCAGCAGGCCTGGTTAAGTCAGCTGTCACTTCATTAGTCAGGAATTGGACAGTCTTTATGAAGTGGTTCTTAATTCATTAGTGCTAAGTGGCACGATTGATTTACAAGTATTCATGATTTGACACTTTTATCACAGGGTCACTGGAGAGGGGCATCGCATGGAGGATATCTAAGTTCTCCAGATCCCAGTGGCCAGTTTATTTAATGAGCATTTAACTCCAGCTTGATTACCTTATTTTCTTGATTCTAGGGTACTATCATTTTAAGGACAGCTTTTCAAAGAAAACTCTTTTGCTTGAAATGAGGTTGATATGTTCAATATAGGTAATGTAGGTAATATACCTATTAATTATATTACATGTTATATATTATATTTTATTTTTCTAGATACTATACTACATATTATGTATGTAGTAGATAAGTGGAAAAATGTTATCCTAGTTTAAATAAAATAATATACAGGAAGTAGGTTTAGATCATTTTATGTGTGTGTGTACATGCATATCCATAGATTTGGTACTTATGTTTCCTTTCTACTCTTCTGACTAAGATGTTGTAAGTACATGGAGCTAGCAGAAAGCCACCCACTGAAGATATTTCTGAATTCTCTGAGTAGCCCAGATCCAGCCCTGGTGGCCTAGGTTTACCTTCAGACTTTCAATGAGATATAATGGTATTTATGATTTTAATGAAGAGAAATTATGTCCAAATTAGGACACCATACTGTCTGAAAAATAAATGAGCTGTCCCAAGCAAGATTAATCCGTATTTCTGTAAAAGTGGAGAGCAGAGAAGTGAAGTTTGATAACATCTCTCAGAAATATGCAAGGGGGTTCCCTGGTGGCGCAGTTGTTGAGAGTCCGCTCTGCCGGTGCAGGGGACACGGGTTCGTGCCCCGGTCCGGGAGGATCCCACATGCCGCGGAGCGGCTGGGCCCGTGAGCCATGGCCGCTGAGCCTGCGCGTCCGCAGCCTGTGCTCCGCAACGGGAGAGGCCACAAGAGTGAGAGGCCCGCGTACAGCTAAAAAAGAAAAAATTTGCAGGAAAGAAGATGCTGTATCCCATGAGGAGTTTCTAGTATGTGTGCTAATCTATTTATTGATTTACTCATCAGTCCTTTGGCAAATACTGACAGAGCAGTATATATTGTGCCATGCACTGTGCTGAGCTCTCGAGACATGACAACACACAAAAAAGACGTTCTTATACCTTTACCAAGCAGACAAAAGGGAATGTAATCAATAATGAATGTACAGCTAAGTCATGGGTTACAGACTGTGACAAGTGCAAAGCAGGAAATAAACGGGCATATACTAAGTACATCAATGCTGGGACTAAATTCCAGGGAGCCTGTCATGAATAGAGCCTAGGAAAAAACATTCTAGAAAAACGGGGAAACAGATAAAGACCCTAAATAAAAATCTAACAATAGGCAAATGGAGCCAGAGGACAAAGCCAGAGGGAGAGTGTAATGAAAGGAACTTGAAGAGGTACATAGGACAGGTCAGAGAGTGCCTTGTAGACTACTGTATGAAATTTATTTATTAATTGAAGTTCAAAGATCTCTTCCTATGCAGTGCCTGTATCACTTCTGCTTTTTTGTTTGTTTTTTTCATGTGGCTGAATCCTCTGGTACATGTTAAGAAGTAGAGGTAGAGACTATCCTTATCTTTTTATTAATTTTCCAGATTGCTTCTAAAATGTAGTCACTATATACATTTGCTCTAGTCTTCTCATTGATATCCTTTGTCAGGTTAAGAAAGTCACCTTTTATTTTTAGATGATCATAATTTTCTTCACACAAAATGTTGGACTCTGTTGAATGCTTACTCTGCCTCTATTGAAATGATCACATTTTGCTCTCTATATCTGTTAAAGTGGTATATTTTTATAGACTTTCTCATTTTAAATAATCTTACAATCATGAGAAACCCCACTTATTCTATATACCTCTATCTATATATTTGTGTATTTATTTATTTTAATATGCTGATAAATTGTCTTCATTTATTTTTTTAATTCTTTTTGATCTGTGTTCCTAGAAGATATTGCTTTGTGATTCTTTACTGTCCTTTTCTTGTTTGGAATTAAGATTTTATGTGCCTCATACGGCGAGTTGAGTAGCTTACCGACTTTTTCTACTTTCTGAAATGTTTGTAAAATTTGACAGAATAACTGTATGGATTTTGAATCTCCTGTGAAGGGATACTTTCACATGTATTCAGTTTTTCATTGCTTATTGGTTCATATTGGTTTTGGTCATTTATAGTTTTCTAGAAAATAATCCTGTTTTGTTTTCAAAATTATTGACATAAAGTTATTCATTAATAATGTTTAAAGATTCTCCTATAGCTAGGGAATAGTATGCTGGTAAATTGTATCCCCCAAAATAACATTGATTTATAGTATTTGTCAATTTCCATGGTATAAATACTTTGGCATGGTAGATTTCAAGCTATCAACATGGCATCAGTGAACATGGAATTGACCCATAATCAGCTGTCTAGTATCTTCTAGCTCCTGCATACTAGTGAGTTATACTTTTCCTTTTTTCATTGCTGATTTTATTTATTTGTGCCTTTTCTCTGCCCCCTCCCCACCAATTTGTAAATCGGTCACTTTAGAGGTTTTTATATTCTATCAGAGTATCTTAAAAGAATGAACTTCCAGTTTTGTCAATTCCCTCTTTTGTTTTTCTCTCCTATAAATTTCAACTGTCTTTATTGTAATCTTTATTCTATGTTCTTCGGGTTGTCTTTACTTTTTCAAAAAAAAATAAAAAGCTTCTAGAGATTCAAAGGCATTTATTTTCCATTTGTTTAGCGACAAATTTAAAGGTATAGATTTGTAAGTACTTTTTAGCTGCATGACACAAATTTTCATTTGGTATTCTCATTATCTCAATCCTGCAGATTTAGCAATGTATACAGTGTTTTACTTGAGGTGTCTAAAATGTATTCCTTTGCTTTTTGAGACAGAGGGCTTCCTTTGCATGAATGATTCCTAACTAATGCATGAAGGTCAAAGAACTTTACATGATAACCCTTCTTTGAAATCTGAAACCAACTTTGTGTCTTTGCCCCACAGTTTGTGCATGCCTGAATGAGTGTATGGTCTTTAAAGTCATTTCTTACCTTGTAAAATATTTAATTCCAGTCTTTGTAATACAGATATGTATTTACTATTTATCTTGATGAAAAGAAATTTAAAACATCCCTGAGGCACTCCTCCCCAAAATAACCACCATTAATACTATCTCAACAAACACAATCCTTAAAGGGTGAAATGTAATTATCAAAAAGCTGTAGAAGAGTGTCTTCAAATAAATTACTCCATAATGTCTATCTTCCATAGTACTCCATTTAGCACTCTTTTAACTTTTAAATACTGCTCACTTAGAACTTTGCTAGCCAAGCGTACATATGCTACTCATGGTTTATGTCATTGAATTTTAATCCAAAAAAGTTTAAACTGATAAAATCTACTAAAGACAGTGAAAGCAATGCAAATGATGCATTATATTATCACTGCCACTAACTAAAAAACCAGGAATGCAAATGCAAAGATAATTGGTAGCTCCCATTTTTTGCTGCTCAGAAGATACTCAGAATTTAAATTCATCTCAGTAGGAATAGGGCATTACAATGAATTCCTTTTAAAAGCTGAATTCTTCTAATCTTAAGAGAATAATTTAGAGTATTACTTTATCAGATATAGAGATAAATGTGTAGATTCACAGACATGTGTGCCTATTTTTACTGGTTTAAGATTCTTACAGTCTTGCTAATTTTTTCTTGTCTACTTCATCTATCACTTTCTCATAGAGGTGTTTTAAAATATCCCAGTATGATTGTGGATTTGTCAATTCCTTTTTATGCTGTCAGTTTTTACTTCACATACTTTAATGCCAGGATGATGTGAACATCCAAAGTTAACAGGTTTTATATCTTCTCAGTGAATTATCCTTTTTATTACTACGTAGTGTTCCTCTTTATTCCTGTTAATGAGATTTGCCTTGTAATATGTTATTTCCATTTTTAATATTGCTATCTAGCTCATTTTTATTTCAGCTTCATTTCAGGAGTGTTTTAGATGTGTTTCTTCTATATGGGTCATAGCTACATATTGCTATTTTTATGTAACATAATAATATTTGTCTTTCAGACAGTGAGTTCAATTTCATTATATTCATTATAATTATTGATGTGTTTGGACTTATTTCTATCATATGGTTACCATTTTTTTTCTGTGTTTCTTTCTTGTTCTCTCCTCTGACTTTTTTTGCATTGACAGAAAAGTTAATAGTTAATTATATAAAAATTCTATAGCTATTCAAGATTTCTATCCTTTTCCAAACCAAGAAAGGATCTTTGGCATATTTTAACTAACCCTTTCACCTTGTTATTTTTATTTTACTAAACAAATAAAACTAGTTATCATATTAATTAGGTTATTAATACAACTTGACAAAAATAAATAAATCTAACATTTCAGGGGCATAACAAAACAAACATTTTTTAAAAATTTCTTTTCATGAAAAATCACGTGAGGCATCTCCCTTCCAAGCAGTGACTTGGAGACGCTCTTAGCTTCCATCTTGCAAGACATCACCAGTGTAGTTCAGAATTTTTGCCTGTTCCATGATGTCAGGGCTATGTCAGATCCAAGCAAGGCTAGTGCACAGCTTGTCCCAGCTCCTGGAAGTGAGTCAACATCTTTATTCCCTGCTTCCCTGGGCCCATAGCTTTCCCGGTTAAAAACTGATGGCCTTTATTGAAATATTGGTGGGGGATTACCCTCCAGGATTAGAGGTGATTTACCTCAAGCTCTGGCTAGAAGCCATGAGCTTTTCTCTAGACCACTAACATTAAGGAGGTGAGCTCCCTGTTCCCACTGCCTGCTTCACTGCCTGCCCCAGAGAACCTTTGCTGTCAGCCTTGGTCTTGTGTATTCCGAATCTGGTCCACAGACCCAAAGGAGTATTGTAATCAGCATCTCACCATCGCATAGATTTCCACTTGCTTCTCTTTTATACCTACCTTTTCTTGTTTGATTTCTTCCATTCTGTGGTTTGTGATTCATTTTAATGTATAAGTAAAGGTGACCGATATACATTTTGAATATCATAAATATACACCAGTATACACTTCAATGTCTATTACGGATCATCCCTTAAGATTAATTTTCTGTGTTCCTTCTTGCAAAGAGACAGTTTAGCCCTGTTAACTTTCACTCAAGAGCTGAACTACAGTCACTGTCTGTGATTGGCCCAGAGCAGCTCATGGCTGTGATTCTTCTCTTGTTATATATTTGTTCATTTATATTTCACATATCATTGCCATGTATCTGGAGTGGAGTGAGTAAATCAAAGCATGAAATTACTGTATTACCTAGATCAGAAGTATCAGTCTAATATATTTCTATTATTCTAAGCAAATGGATTAAAATAAACTGTTGTCACAGATCCATAAATGCACACTACACTGTGCAACACATACTAACGCGGTCTGCTTCAGTTCAGGTGGGAGGACTGTTAACGAAACCCTTTGGCTTCAGTGGAGAATAGAGAAAACCTCAGATTGAGAGCTCTTAAAGACTGTTCCCATTACTCGAAGAGCCTTACATGGACGGTAGTTGTGTGCCTCACTCTCAGATATATTTGGTTCCTCCCCTATCACTGCAGATGAGGTAAAAATGGCCTATATGCTGCTCACCAGAAATTTAATGTTGAAATGATTCATTTTTGCTTCACGTGAACTAAGCAACACAGGAGACATCACTAAAAACCACAAAGGCTTAAGTTGTCTATCAGTCATTTTGTCACCAAACATTTGTTGAGTCACCACTCTGTTCTAGGTACTGGAAGTATAGAAGTACACAAAACACAATTTAAAAATGCCTGCCTGTATAGATATAGAAACAAATAAGTAATATATGTAATATGTTGGACAGATGATAAAGATTATACTATAAAACAAAGCAGGGAAATCATGTTTAAAATTGCCATCTTAAACAGAGTGGTAACTGAGAAGGTGATGCCTCTACAAAACATAAAAATGGTGTGTGAGCAAGTCACATGGACCATGTGAGTGACAGCATTGAGGTAGGGGTGACTGAAGCAGCTAAGCAGGGGTGAGAGTACTCAGAGACGGGATCAGACAGCACTTGAAAGTAGGATTGCAGGATCATATGGGAGTTCTATTTTTAATTTTTTGAGGAAACTCCATACTGTTTTCTTTAGTGGCCATACCAATTGACATTCCCACTAACAGTGCACCAGTGTTCCCTTTTCTCCATATCCTCACAAACACTTGGTATCTCTTGTCTTTTTGATAATAACCATAGTCTAACAGGTGTGTGGTGGTATCTCACTGTGGTTTTGATTTGCATTTCCCTGATGATTAGCAATGTTGAACACCTTTTAATGTACTTGTTAGTACATTTGTATGTTGACTTTAGAAAAATGTCTCTTCAAGTCCTTTGCCCATTTTTTAATCACATCTTTTTTTCTTTTTTAATGCTTTTGAGTTGTATGAGTTCCTTATATGTTGTGGATATTGATCCCTTATCAGATATATGATATGCAAATATTTTCTCCCATTCTGCATTGATTATTTCTTTTGCTGTGCAGAAGAGTTTTAGTTTGATGTAATTCCACTTATTTATTTTTGCTTTTATTGCTAATGCTTTTGGTGTCATATCCAAAAAATTGTTACCAACACCCATGTCAAAAAGCTTTTCCCCTATGTTTTCTTCTAAGAGCTTGACAGTTTCAAGTCTTATGTATATGTCTTTCATTTATTTTAAGTTAGTTTATGTGAGTGGTGTAAGATAGGGATCCAATTTTATTTTTCTGCTTGAGGTTATCCAGTTTTCCCAACACCATTTATTAACGGGACTATGCTTTCCCTATTGAATATTCTTGGCTCCACTTTCAAATATTAGTTGACTGTATATGTGTAAATTTATTTCTGGGATCTTGATTCTGTTCCATTTGTATATGTGTCTGTTTTTATGCTAGCACCATACTGTTTTGATTACTATAGCTTTGTAGTATGTTTGAAATCAGGAAGTTTGATGCCTCCAGTCTTCTTCTTCTTCCTCAGCATTGCTTTGCCTATTTGGGGTCTTTTATGGTTCCTTACAAATTTTAAGATTGATTTTTTTTGTATATCTGTGAAAAATGCCATTGGAATTATGATAGGGATTGCATTGAATCTATAGGTGACTTTGGGTAGTATGGACATTTTAACAATGTTAACTCTTCTGATCCATGAATATGAGATATTTTTCTATTTATTTGTGTCTTCTTTAATTTCATATTGGTGTACAGATCTTGCACTTCCTTGGTTTAATTGATTCTTGTGTATTTTATTATTTTTGATGCTATAATAAATAGAATTTTCTTTATTTTTTCAGATATTTTATTATTAGCATATAGAAATACAAATGATTTTTGTATATTGATTTTGTGCCCTGCAACTTTACTTAGTTTATTTGTTCTAACAATTTTTTGCTAGAGTCTTTAAGATTTTCTGTATAAAAGGTCATGCCATCAACATACAGAGACAATTTTATTTCTTCCTTTCCAATGTGGAGACCTGTTTTTTCTTTTTCTTGCCTAATTACTCTGGCTAGGATTTCCAGAGCTATGCTGAATAGAAGTGATGGGAGTCAACACCCTTGTTTTGTTCCTGATCCTAAAGGAAAAGCTTTTAAACTTTCATTCTTGAGTATAATGTTAACTGTGGATTTGTCATATATGACCTTGAATACATTGAGGTATGTTACTTTTATATCCAATTTGTTGAGTTTAAAAAAAAATTAGTGGAGTATAGTTGATTTACAATATTGTGTTAACTTCAGGTGTACACCAAAGTGAATCAGTTATACATATACATATATCCATTCTTTTTCAGATTCTTCTCCCATATAGGTTTTTACAGAATGTTGAGTAGAGTTCCCTGTGCTGTACATTAGGTCCTTATTAGTTATCTATTTTATTTATTGTAGTGCATGTTTTTTTTTTTTTTTTTGTCATGAATGGGACTTGAATTTTGTCAAATGTTTTTTCCTTCATCTATTGAGATAATGATAAAATTTTTGTTTGTAATTCTATTCATGTCTTCTATCACACTGAATATGTTGCACCATTCTTACATCCCAGGGATAAATCCCTCTTGATCATGGTGTATGATCCTTTAATGTGCTATTGAATTCAGTTCGTTAGTACTTTCTTGAGAAGTTTTGTATCTATATTTATCAGGTACACTGCTCTGTAGTTATATTTTCTTATAGTAGTTTTGTCTGGCCTTGATATCAGGGTAATTCTGGCATTATAAAATGAGTTTGGGAGCATTATCTCCTCTTCAATTTTTTAGAACAGTTTAAAAGAATTGGCATTAAATATTTGGTAGAATTCACCTGTGAAATCAAATTGTCCTAGGCTTTTCTTTGCTGGGAGGTTTTTGGTTACTGTTTTAATTTCCTTACTTCTTTTTGGTCTGTTCAGATTTTCTTTTTCTTTAAGACTCAGACCGCTTAGATTGTATATTTCTAGGAATTTATCCATTTCTCCAAGGTTGTCCAATTTGTTGGCATATAACTTTTCATAGCTCTCCCTTATGATCCTTTGTATTTGTGTGATGTCAGTTGTAATGTCTTCTTTTTCATTTATAATTTTCATGTTTTTGAGTTTTCTTTAATATTTCAAAAAGTATATCTTAGTTTTATTGATCTAGTATATCAAAACAAAACAGTATTGTTTTCCTATTCTCTACTTCATTTATTTCTGCCATGCTCTTTGTTATCTCCTTCCTTCTGCTAACTTTGGACTCACTTTTTTCTATTTTTATAGTTTGATGTGTAAAGTTAAGCTGAGATTTTGTTTTTTAACATAGGCATTTATTAGTGTAAATTTCCCTCTTAGCACTACTTTTGCTATATTCCATATGTTTTTGGTATGTTGTATTTCTATTTTTATTTGTTTCAAAAATATTTTTATTGCCTTTTTGGGTTTATCATGGACCCTCTGAATGTTTAGAAGCATGTAATTTAATTTCCACAATTTGTTAATTTTCCAACTTTCCTCCTGTTACTGATTTCTAGTTTAAAACCATTGTGGTCAGAAATATTTGGTAAAATATTGATTTCAATATTTTTAAAAAATTTTTAGACTGTCTTATGACCTAACATAGAATCTATTCTAAAGAATGTTCCATATGCACTTGAGAAGACTGCTGTTGGATGGAATGTTCTGTATATTTCTGTTAGATCCATTGTTTAAAGTGTAGTTCAAGACCAAGGTTTTCTTTTTCATTTTCTGTCTGGATGATATGTCTATAGTTGAAAATGGGGTATTGAAGTCTTCTACTCTTACTGAAAGTTGTCTACTAGTCCCTTCAACTCGGTTAATATTTGCTTACTATATTTAGATGTTCCAGTGTTGTGTGTGTATATATTTACAATTGTTATATCCTCTTGAGTTGATCCCTTTCTCATTATATAACAACTTTTTGTCTCTTATTACAGTTTTTGACTTAAAGGCTATGTTGTCTGATATAAGGATAGCTACTCCTGCTTTCTTTTGCTTTCCATTTGTGTGGAATATCTTTTTCTCTCTTCATTTTGAGTCTATACGTGTTCTTGAAACTGCATTGACTCTCTTATTGTCTGCATATAGTTGGGGCTTGTCTCTCTCTTTTTAAATTCAGTCATCTGGGCTTCCCTGGCGGCACAGTGGTTGAGAGTCCGCCTGCTGATGCAGGGGACGCGGGTTCGTGCCCCGGTCCGGGAAGATTCCCGCATGCCGCGGAGCGGCTGGGCCCGTGAGCCATGGCCGCTGAGCCTGCGTGTCCGGAGCCTGTCCTCCGCAATGGGAGAGGCCGCAACAGTGAGAGGCCCACGTACCACAAAAAAAAAAAAAATTCAGTCATCCACTCTGTGACTTTCAATTAGAGAATTTGATCCATTTATATTTAAAGTAATTACTTATAGATAAGGAATTACTATTGCCATCTTGTTCATCATTTTTTGACTGTTTTGTAGTGCCTTTTTTGCTTTCTTCCTTTCCTCCTGCCTGCCTTTGTGAATAGATGATTTTCTGTAATACTCTAACTTCCCCTTCTCTTTATTTTGTGTGTGTCAACGATTGGTTTTTGTTTTGTACTTACTTTGAGGCTTACTTGAAATACCTTATCAATATAACTGTCTATTTTAAGCTGATAATTTTCCACTGTCCTTTGTACAACCTGAAACCTGGGTGGTGGATCCAGAGATATATATGTTTTCAGGATATACAAAGGACAGTGGAACATTATCAGCTTGATTATAGAGTCAGGTTTGACCCCTTATGAATGATTATTTGTGGTTTTAAGTGCTTTTACTGGGAGATAACTAATATCTAGTTTTTGTTCTTTTTTATGTTAGCATCTATTGATGCTTAATACCAGCATACATTAATTCACTTGCAGTTGTAAAATATAATATCTTAATTATGTTATGTTTTGTGAAATACTTGGGGAATAATTTTGTAACAGAATGTTTCCCCTCATCCACTATTTAGTTACTAATAAAAGAATTCATATAGGAAAGACAAGATACATGCATGTTACTTTTCTTTTACATATCTAGATTTTTAAATATTACAAAATGTGGTCTGTCACTCTCATAGAGTGAACATTACTATTACAGATGGTACCTGACTTTTGCTGGTTTGACTTAGGATTTTTTGAGTTTACAATGGTGCAAAAAAGATATACTTTCAGTGGAAACTTCACTTCGAATTCTGAATTTTGACCTTTTTCTGGGCTAGCAGTATGAGGTACTATCCTCTCTCATGATGCTGGGCAATAGCAGTGAGCCACAGTTCCCAGTCAGCCATGCAGTCACAACCGAAACAGTTGGTACCATGCTGTGCTCAACCATTCTGTTTTTCACTTTTAGTACAGTAGTCAATAAACTGCATGAGATACTCAACAACTCTACTATAAAATAGGATTCTTGTTAGATGATTTTACCCAACAGTAGGCTAACATAAGTGTACTGAGCACATTTAAGGGAGGTGAGGCTAAGACATGATGTTCTGTGGTGTATTAAGTGCATTTTCGATTTGTATTTTCAATTTGTGTTGAGTTTATCAGGACATAACTCCATCATAAGTTAAGGAAGATCTGTATAAAATTGTGAATACGACACATTTGAAAACCTACAAGAAATGTCTAATTTCCTAGAAACATAAGTTGCCCAAACAGATCCTTGTGAAGATAGAAAGGTTTAGCAGATAATTTTCCATGGCGGGGGAGTGGGGGAAGTAACAGTGAGATCCTTATAGAAAACAAAGCAACATAAAACATTGAGCACAAAGGATTTTACAGAATTTTAATAACCGTTTAGAATACTAAAGCCTAAACTATTTCTGACCATAATAAAGAAATACAAATAAAGTTTATCAGTGATAGTAAAGCCTGTTTTTTTTTCAAGTTCACAAGGTACTACAAACCTTGTGCTTAAAATAACAAAGCAAAAAAACCTAAATAAAAATATTATTAAGCAAAACTTAATTAGAAATCATATATCATGACCTGGTAAGGTTTATTTTAGGAATGCAGTAATAGTGTGATGTTAGGAAACCCTGCCCATTTAATCCATCATTGTAATAGAAATAAGGATAAAAAATTATATGATCATCTCCGTAGATGCTAAAAACATCTTTTTACAAAATTTAACATCAATTCCTGATAAATTACTTATTAAAAAGATGTTAATCGGTTTCCTTAATGTGATAAAAATGTATACATTACATTCTCAAAGTCAGCATGTATTCACAGTTTATATCTCAATAAAAGTAAAAGACAGCATTTGAATTTACAATTTTGTCAAAAATAAAAAAACACCAAGGAATACATTTAGCAAGACACATGCAAGACTACTGTAGTGTAAACTGTAAAACCCTGTTGAGTGAAATAAAGGAAGCTCTAAATAAATGGAGAGTTATACAATATTCATGAATAAAAATTTCAGTGTTATTAAAGTATCAGTTCTCCCCAAAATGACCTGTAGCCAAGTTTCTTAACCTCAGCACTCTAGACATTTTGGACTAAATAATTTTTTGTTGTCAGGGGAGTGGGTTGGTGTCCTGTGCATTGTGCAGTATTTTAGCAATATCCCTGGCCTCTGCTTACCAGATACTACCCCCGGTTAGGACAACAAAAACTGTCCTTAGACATTGTTGTTTTTTTTTTTTTTTTTTT
>RJWK010041820.1:0-19415 GCA_004363435.1 Platanista minor | reverse complement strand
TTTTTTTAATCTTTGCATTTCCCCAGCACTCACCAAGATTATCTCCATTTATTTATTTATTTATTTATTTATTTTGGTGTGGTACGCGGGCCTCTCACTGTCGGGGCCTCTCCTGTTGCGGAGCACAGGCTCCAGACGCGCAGGCTCAGCGGCCATGGCTCACGGGCCCAGCTGCTCCGCGGCATGTGGGATCTTCCGAGACCCGGGCACGAACCCGCGTCCCCTGCATCGGCAGGCGGACTCTCAACCACTGCGCCACCGGGGAAGCCCTCCATCTTTTCTATATATGCCAATAATTCCTCTTTAAACTATGTCTATTCGGTTCCTTGTTTTTAATTTCTATTTTGCACAGTTTGGATCTTCAACTCATGTATTAGCTCTTTGGTCCATCTTATTATCTTTGTCATTATTTCCTTTCTATATTTTAACTCTTCATTTATTAAGTTCGTGTTCTTTTTTTTTTTTTTTTTTTTAACATCTTTATTGGAGTATAATTGCTTTACAATGGTGTCAGTCTCTGCTTTATAACAAAGTGAATCAATTATACATACACATATGTTCCCACATCTCCTCCCTCCTGCATCTCCCTCCTTCCCACCCTCCCCATCCCACCCATCCAGGTGATCACAGTTCGTGTTCTTTTAAAAAAATTTTCTACCCATTTAAAACTCTCAGAAAAAAATTACTTTTGGTTTATGTTTCTTCCCAAATAAATTCTTCCTCTCTCTTATATCGTTGTGTTTCCTTCCTTCCTTCCTTCCTTCCTTCCTTCCTTCTTCCCTTCCCTTCTGCAATATATTTACATCGATGGAATGCCATTTCTCTTGTAATCCGATTCATGCCCAACTTGGACAACTCTGATCCACACCCAGGCCTTCTATTTGTGTGGATAGAACATGGATGAGTTTTACTCAACATGCATTATCTTACAAAATATATACACCAACACCTGAGTTTTCAACAGCCTGGGGTCACGGAGAGAGGAGGAGAGTTCAGGCAGGGCTTTGATGGATGGAATTAGGACCTGTTCCCCCTTTATGCAGTTTTTCAGATGCTCTGTGCCTGAGTCCACTCCATGCTTTGTGTGTGCATGTGTGTGTGTGTTCAGATGGGAAAACGGAAAGGGAGAAACGGTCAGTATTGTATTTCTTCCATCTGCTTGGAATAACCTTGGGCTTCAGATTACACCTCCGATTCATCTCTGGCTCTGGGATCCTTGCTTTTTTTTTGCGGTACGCGGGCCTTTCACTGTTGTGGCCCCTCCCGTTGCGAAGCACAGGCTCCGGACGCGCAGGCTCAGCGGCCATGGCTCACGGGCCCAGCCGCTCCGCGGCACGTGGGATCCTCCCGGACCGGGGCACGAACCCGTGTCCCCTGCATCGGCAGGCGGACTTCTCAACCACGGCGCCACCAGGGAAGCCCTGGGATCCTTGCTTTTGATAAAGACAAGCATCCCTGGATGATCTCTTTTATCATCAGCAATCCTTCCACTGCCCAAAATGAGAACAGAAAAGAAATACGAACCCTGATTTTTCACATTTGCATAAGAAGTTCACAGCCTGAAGAGGAAAAAATATTATCTTGCCCCTCTGTGTTCTCTTTCTTCTGCCTTTGGCTCTTTCCAAAGTTGTTATCATATTTACGATGTTTTCTGTATGGGTAAATTCATTTCTGCATTGCTTACGCCCCTTCTGTCTTTGCTCCCAGCTGGGGTTGACACAACTGACAAAACCGTCACGATTGTCTCTGCTTGTGGTACAATATGGAGTTGATCGGAAAAGATACTCTGCTTTCATAAAGATTACCTTTTCAAACAGCTACACCCACAGGGTCAAGTCAGGGAACAGAAACCACAGCAGATAACTGACCAGAAGCGCTTTAATACAGAGGACTAGTTACAGAGGGGCTGAAATCGCTGACAGAACAACTGGCTGATGGTGATGCAGCCCTGATATAAATAACTGCAGGAAGTCTTTTCTCCTCTGGTCAGAAGGACAAAGCAAGGAGAGGCGGGATCATAAGAGGCCAATGGCAAAGTCTCCCTGTAGGATTTGGAGCCATGGCACAGGCTGCCTGGCGGGAGCTGGAACCACAGATGGACAAGCTTTCTGGCTTGAGCAGGGACCGGGGAGCAAAAGAGAGAAAACTATCCCAACTTCTCCCATCTTCCTGGCCACAAGATTCCTGCCACTGGGTCCCATCGGCCGAACCCATCAGAAGCCCGATCTGGGTAGTGTAGGGCATCTGGGAAATGCAGGCTACAGAGGAGGACCTACTGAGAGTCACAGTAGAGCAGGAGAAGGGTGAGCAGCAAACTGCAGAGCAAGCAGCCGCAGTGCATCACCTCTGTCCTTTCGCAAGTAGAGCTTACTGGCGAAATTTTCTACGATTGCTAATTACTTACTACTGCAGCTAACAAACGACCCTAAAACTTAGTGCTTTAGAACACCATCATTTTGCTATACATCACTTTTTATGTACCAGAAATCCGAGCAGGGCTCAGCTGTGAGATGTGTCTGCTCCACCTGGAGTTGGTGCGGTCCCCTGGTGGTACTAAGTTGTCGGCTAGCTGACCTACAGCGGCCAAGACAGCTTCACGCACATGTCTGGGGCCTGGACGGGAAAGGCCAGAAGACAGGGATCACCAGGTCCCCCCTCTCTCCATGGAGCTTCAGAGCTTCTCATGGTATCTCCCAGAATACGAGCTGGACTTCTTACAGGCGGCTCTGGGCTCTAAAAGCAAGTGTTCCTGGAGACCTAGGTGGAAAGTCACAGCTTCTTAGAGTGTGTAGCCTCAGAAGTTCCAGATCCTCACTTCTGCTATATTCTACTTGGAATGCAATACACTGGGGCCAGATTCAGGGGTCACGAGGTGGGGAGGAGCATCCAAGTATACAAGCCGTGTTCAGGTGTCATCTCTCTTTCAAAGCAGCTTTGAAGGACAGGAAACTGCACACTCGTGGCCAGAGGCACTACGCTGATTTCTGCACCTACGTCACTCAGCTGACTCCTGTCTGACTCTTGAGCTGATGCCTTCCCCAGGCCTTTGTTTGTGTGTTGATGCCGGAATGATTTTTGCTGGATTTTTAAAAATCAATTAACTTGCATACCTTCAAAGTGGGGAGAGAGAATTCTGACATCTCGGTCCGCTCTCCTGTCTCCTACCAGCAGGTGCTGAGTCAGTTGCTTTCCTAAGTGCTCCAAGAAAATGCCTCTTCAGCAGCTTTGAACACGCTCCTTGGTGTGTTTCTTCTTCATCGTTTAAGTTGGCGGTGACCTGCGCCTTGTGTTAGTTAACATGGCCCTCTTTCAGAATGAATTGACACTGCTCAGTGTGAAGTGACCCGAGGTCATCTGTTTGCATTTCCGCTGATACCTGAAGCATCCCTTGGTTGACTGGTTATTTCCTAAATGCCTGATCTGGAGCCACGCCATCTGCTCAAGGCTCACCTGTCGTCTTTCGTTTACACCATCAACACCTGGAAAGGTGGGAGCCCAGAGACTGAGGCTCAGTGACCTTCGATGACCTTCCCAAGGGTGCACAGGCAGTGAGGATGCCAAGATAGGTGCCCGTGGGGCTTTCCCTCATAAACCCATGTGGTCTCCAAGAGGTCTGCCCCCTGGGTCTGAAATTGCCATTCCTCACGATAATTATCAGTGTCTGAAGCGCCCGGAAGGGCCCACAATAATCCACCTAGCGTCCTTCGGAGCTCGTTACTCAGCAGTGACTGGTAAGCCTGACAGATGTTCATGATGGTGGACACAACCTTCAACTGTCTATGCTCCAAAGCACTGTCTTAAGTTGGCATCTTATCCTGCCAAACAGAGCCCCCACCCCCACCCATGGTCTCTCTCACAGCACCGACTACTCAGTACAGGGCTGCCCGCGCCTCCCCCCAACCCCCACCCCGGCACCAAGCTTCACACTCAAGAAACGCCTCCTCAATAAGGGAAATGTTTCAGGGAATTCATTCTCTTAAGTACTTTTAAAAAGAATGAGATTTTAGGGGTATCGCTGTCTACCTTCCAGCCTCGCATTGATGAAGACGGATTTTCCAAAACATGGGTTCTGGGATACAGGTCAGCGAGGGCGAGTTCTCCGGACCTCAAAGTAAATGTGTTATGAGCTCTAGGGCATCTGTCAAGTTATTCACCTCTTGTGTTTCTGTGTCCAGTTCTGGAAAACATAGGTGATAAAAGCACCTACTTCGTGGGGTTGTTCTGAGGATTAAATGTGTGAAAAATATTTTGAGCACTGAGAACAGTGTCAGACACAAGTAGATACTTAATAACTGCTGGCTATTATTATTACCATTATTATTATATTCAGCTATCTCCCCAAACTTCCTGGACCCGGCACATCATTCCTGTGCTCCCACGAGTAACCCAGAAGAGGTACAGAGAAATCACATCTGAAGGTGCTGGGAGAAGGAGATGAAGACATTCCCTCAACAGCCTCTGTGGCCGGCCAACCAAAGACCACCTTGGAAATGGAATCTCCATGGATCCCAAATGAATGAACAGATGACGATGAAGACCAAAACCCATCCCCACCCGGCGCTGTATAACTCTCTACCACCTCCCCACTCCTTCCCACCACACAGCACAGAAGTGTGCCTGGGGACAGGGAGAGGCCGGGACACTCTGAAATGTCTGACTGTTCTCACCCAACATGTATCTACTTTTGCTCACCCAGATTTGCAGACCCAAATTCACACCAGCCGTCAGAGCAATCAGCCGGGTACAGCCGTGATAACACTAGTGAACGCTGCCCTTTCCCTCCAGTGGCTTTCAGTCTGGTTGAAAAGGAGACTGTCAGGTGGGTCTACCATGCAGGGGGTGTGATAAGGTCCTTACACAGAGATGAAGGTCAGCTCAAGGTTACAGAGTATAAACAGCAATGACCAGAAGCTGGCATAGCCAAAGACGATCACAGAGAGCTTTGGGTGCAAGACTTCGATCCCCAGAACCTCTTCATCTTAAAACTGCAAGTTGGTACCCTTGGATCAACATCTTCCCTTTTCCCCCTCCCCTCTAGCCTCTGGCAGCCATCCATCTATTCTCTGTATCTGCGAGCTTTTCTTAGGCTCCACATGTAAGCGATAGTATACAGAATCTGTCTTTCTCTGACTTACCTCACTGAACATAATGCCCTTGAGGTTCAACCATGTTGTTGCAGAAAAAGTAGAAATCACTATCTCAAAGAGGTTATCTGCTCCCCGCTGTTCACTGCAGCATTATTCGCGACAGTCAAGACACGGAAACAACCTGAGTGTCCACAGTGGATGAATGGATAAAGAAAATGTGATGTATATACACGACGGAATATTATCCAGCCATAAAAAAGAAGGAAATCCTTCCATTATCTTCTAGAACTCCCAGCTCTGCCAAGTTGGCCAAAGTCAAGTTATCTTGCTCATGAGATGAGCCTCCCACTAGAACATGGGAAAGAGATTCAGTGAAACCTCAGGCAACTTTCCCAGTACCAATTTGGGAGCACAGCTGGCGCCACCGTTGGTACCTTCCTCCTTTCTTCTCTTCCCCCAAGAGGATCAGAGCCGTCAACCGTGGTCAAAGTATCGCTAGAAAGGAACCATAGCTGTCAGGTGATGGAGGGATTCTTGAGTTGGAGGCCACTATGGATAAACATCTTGAAATGTGTGAAGCCCGTGAAGTTGTGTACAGAAAGGCTGTGTGTATTGTTACACAGTGGAGTTTGCACATACATGCATTAAACAATGTGACTCAATTATACAGGGTGGGGGGCACAGGGGACTGAGAGACAGAGACAGAGACAGAGAGAGAAGGCGGTTTAAATAGTTAAATTTCTAACTTGACCGTTCTACTCAATAAGCATAGCCCAGGATAGCAAGAAGGATGACACGAACCCAATGGCTCCCAACTCCAGCTGCATGTCCAAATCTCTTGGACACCTTTTTTTTTTTTTCTTCTTTTTTTTTTTTTTGCGGTACGTGGGCCTCTCACCGCTGTGGCCTCTCCCGCTGCGGAGCACAGGCTCCGGACGCTCAGGCTCAGCGGCCATGGCTCACGGGCCAAGCCGCTCCGCGGCATGTGGGATCTTCCCAGACCGGGGCACGAACCCGCGTCCCCTGCATCGGCAGGCGGACTCTCAACCACTGCGCCACCAGGGAAGCCCCTGGACACCTTTTTAAAAAGACTAACACCAGACACAATATTGTAAATTAACTATACATCAATTAAAAACAACAATAATAAAAGAGATAATGAAAAAGACTGAAGAACCATTTTTAAAAATCTGTTCACAGTATAGCTTTAGATTTCTGTTACCTTAAGGTGTATGAACTGTAATAACAGACTGATAAGTTATTTAAAGAAACTCATGTGCAGGCATTTAGTTTCATGGGTATTTTTGTTTCTAAACAAAATACTAACACCAAGGCTTCGCCCCATACCGGTGCTGGGGCCCGGGGATCTTAGAAGCAGTCACCCCTGGAAGCAGTGGCCTCAGCTCATCTCAGCTCCGGGTCCCTCTTACAGCACAAGTACCCTAATACGGCTGCACCTGACCCTTGTTATCTTGTATACATTACATGGCCTTGAAATAGACCAACCCTCTCACCTCAAGTCTAACAGAAGAACCTGCTCTCTGGCCCCTCCCTTAACAGAAGGTACACGGAGTGGACTCATGGAACCAGTGACAGCCATTCGATCCCCCAGTAGTTGACGGGTGTCCAGGGAAGGTCAGGTAGTGCATGAGAAAGAAGGAAATGGCAGCGAGCAGACCGAAGTTTCTGCCCTCCTGCAGCATGCATTCAAGCGGAAGTAAAAACGTGTGGCAGGTACAACTTAAGGGATTTTCCAGAAAAGTTGGACTCTACCCAGTGTTACCTTCATTCTAAACTGGGAACCTCCCTCTGCCTAAGAGCTGAGTTTTTTTCCCGGCAGCCACAATCAGTTTTTCACTTGCAGGGGCGATTTTATCCCCGAGGGGACATTAGGAAAGAGTTGGACCCATCTTGGGGTAGCAAAATTCGGGGTTGTGTATACAGTGGGCTGAGGCCAGGGATGCTGCTAAACCATCCTGCAATGTACAGACCGGACTGCCCCTCACAATAAAATACCATCTGATCCAAATGTCAATAGCCAAAGGCTGAGAACTGTCTACCCTTTTGGATTATAACGCAAACTGTAAAGTAAATGCCCAGATGCCCTTACTGAAATAAATGAATGATTGAATAAATAAATACATGAGGGAGGATAAACAAATTTCACCTGCAGGATTCCAAAAAAATTTACGTAAATATACCACCCACAAGGAGGCAGAGTGTAATTCCAAAATTGTGAGCCGTGAATCATCACTTCCTTCTGGAAAATACAGTATAGGGAGTGCAGAAAAAAGCAACTTTACAGACGAAAAACCCGAGAAATACCACCCCAGCCAGCGACCAATTTTCACATCAACAGTGATTAAGCCAGGGTGGGAGTACGCGTTCTTGATACAATGCAATGAAAATGGCATTTTTCGTTTGTTTGTTCTTGAAAATCCCAATTGGCTTTTATTTCAAGATGATGGGGAAGTAAGAAAGAGCACAGAGATACACCTGATGTCTTTGTGCCTTTACTTGTGCTGTCCCCTTTGCCTGAAATCCCCTTTTTTTGGCCCATAAAACCACTACATAATCAACAAGGACCTACTGTATGGCGCAGGGAACTCCACTCAATATTCTGCAACAACCCCTATAGGAAAAGAATCCAAGAAAGAACAGACACATACATATGCACAACTGAGCCATCCCACTGCACACCCGAAACCAACACAACACTGCAAGCCAACTACACTCCAATCAATACAAAACAAAAATCAAATTAAAAAAAAAAAAACAACAAAAAAAACCCCACTACATATTCTCCACTCCCCCAGGGCCAGGTCTTACTCTCTCATGCTCCTGTCCCTCAGATAGGACTCATCTCTCCGTTTTACTCATCTGTGTATTTCCTGACATCCTCAATAAATGCTTCTTCAGTGGAAAGGTGAAAGAGAATGAAGGGGATGATTTTAAAGCCTTGTGGTTTGCAGACGAATACAAAAACAACACTTTATCTCTGTGCTGTTTTACCCCCAAACCCATTACTTCAGTCTCATCACGAGGAAAACATCAGATAATCCCAACAGAGGGACATTCTTCAAAAAGTCTGAACCGGAAGTCTCAAAGCTATCAAGATCAACAGAAACAAAGCAAGTCTGAGAAGCAGTCACAGTCAAGAGTAGTTAAAGACATGATGACTAAATGTACATGATATCCTGGGTGGGAGCCTGGAACAAAAAAGGGGCCATCGGGCAAAGACTAAGGGAATGTGAATGAGTGTAGACTTCCGTTAATAATAATATTGGGGGCTTCCCTGGTGGCGCAGTGGTTGAGGGTCCGCCTGCCGATGCAGGGGACGCGGGTTCGTGCCCCGGTCCGGGAAGATCCCCCATGCCGCGGAGCGGCTGGGCCCGTGAGCCACGGCCACTGAGCCTGTGCGTCCGGAGCCTGTGCTCCGCAACGGGAGAGGCCACACAGTGAGAGGCCCGCCTACCGCAAAAAAATAAAAAAATAAAAAATAATAATAATATTGGTGCACTGATTGTGACAAATGAATCATGCTAATGAAAGATGTTAATTACAGGGGGAAACTAGCCACCAGGCACTTGGCATCGTCCTGTGCTGATTTCACAACTCTTTTTGTAAATCTAAATATATTCTCAAACAGGAGCTTTACTGAAAAAAGATGGAGTGCCCTCCTTTCTCTGTCTGCCTCTCACTCCATTCTGCTCCAGAAGCAACTCCCTTAATTCCCACCGGATGACAAACGGAGACGCAGTGCCAGGCACACGTGTCACGGACCTGTGCAGGGTTTCGAGATACCCAACATCATCCTCTTCTTAAAAGCACCCAGTTTTCTCAGGAGGGAAACACTGCCTCCCCGGGGTTTGCTCTTAGTGAAAGATGACTCCAGGAGCCCACCTCTCATTCTGGAAGCCACACCAGGTCCCCCTCCTACCCCGGGCACAGACAGCAAGTAGGTATGTGAGCCGCTGGGAGCTTCCCAAGAGTCTTTGCACCTTAGATTATAGTAAGAACAGAAGGAACTTCTGAAGGAATTCGTTGTGCCGGGCCGGGGAGGGGTGCTGGGCAGGAAGGCTGTTGCATCTACACCAGGGGCATCCTCCCCCTCCCACCCTGTGCATTGCCAAGGCTAGTGCCCCCGTGCCTTATTATTTCTTGAGACCCAAAATATACATCCAACTAAGCTTTCATGTATTTATTTTCTTAGATTGGCAGGCTGGGATTTATGGCCTGCAGCTAAGAATATTATTGGCGACACAAGGGCATAGTTTACCTGAAATAGAATAAGGAGAGATCTTTTCCTGGTCCAAGGCAGGTTCAAAAGCTACATCATTCAAGTGAATCAAGTTCAGGGCCAAACCACCTCAAACCACCACATATTATTTCTAACAATTGAGATTGCCAAACCACCAAAGAGTATCTTTTGAGGCTTATCAACCCCAGGCCCACTTTGTCCACTTGCCAAATATTCTTACTTTATTCTCTTTCTCTTTTGTTTACAACTCTTATCTTTGCAAGAATATCTACTTGGTAATAATGCCTTATTCGGAGTTGGCCTTAGGTCTGACCACGGTCTGGGCACGAGATTCTTAACAAACTCTTGAGTATTTAGCATGTAAAACCGTAAAGACTTCAGCAAAGTATATGTATTGGTTAATAATTAACAATATGTCCATTCATTCATTCATTTCACCAATCTAAGCATATCTCTGACCTTGAGAAAAGCACCCAGGCATCTGAGTGCCATGCCTCTGTTCTGGACCTTTCCACCTGCATTTCCTGGAGTATCAGGGAACCAAGCTAATGCTGTGCAAATATTTGGCTCCAGGCTCACATTCAGATCTGACAACCAGACTCCTTTGAAACTGACTTCCTGTGGGAAGAAGCAACCAAAAAATAGGTGGGAAAAGATGAGCAAGAAAGAGCTTTTGAGGCCTTTGATTCTCCGGACACATAATCAGGTGATGAGAGACCTAGGATGCTTCTGACATTAGCTCTCTGTCGGGGAAGGAAAGGAGATGGGGTGGTGAGAACATGCAAGAAAGGGTACAAGTGCCGTGGGATGCTTCTGTTGTCCACTGGAAGGAAAACATTCTCTGAAATTAAAAGGGATCCTTGGATGTCTAAAGAACAAAAGAGTTTATCTTTTCTTCCTTTGTGGAGGTCCGCTTTGGAAGACTCGAGCTCCAGGAGAGAACAGAACTTCTAAGATGACAAACAGCCCCATCCTAGGTTTCCTCTGTGCAATGCTTAATGCACATGCGTGCACCCTCCCAGCTGTTTTTGTAAATTGCCCTTACAGATAATTTGCACAACAAGACTTGTTACCCAGAATGGAAGCTGAGCCCCTGTGTGTAGCCACAGAGTCACCCAGAGATCACAGGCGCAGAAGTGCCCGGAAGGTGGCAGTAGGTGGTCAAACACTGTCTGCAGCAGGAGTCCTTTTGGAGGCAGGTAATTTGGTCCCCCCTCCACCCTGGCCATCCCTAAGTGGTGAGGGAAGTCCTGCTGACAGCTGATCTAGAAAACATTAGCCCAGCTCTGGACCTCGCTAGCACTGTCACCGCTGAGTCTAGAAACAAGTCACCATTGCTGAGGAAAGCACCCAAGGATACTTGGCTGGATCCTTCAGGGTTATTTACAGCAGATGGCCAGATAGAGCAGGTCCATGCTAATTCTCAATATTTGGAAGCTATGCTAAACAACTGTCAAATTGGCTTCATTAAAAAAGATACACAGTTTAATTATTTTCTAATTATGACAATTCTGACTAAAGGCTAATGACATTTACCAGATCCAGGTTTCCCGTCAGCTGTTTTCATAAACAGATAAGACTCATTCCTAATTAGGGCATGTTAAGTATTCAACAGGCACATTACTAATGCCAGCCTTTAACAAGACGGAGAGTGTGCCACTTTACCAACTTAAACACACGTTCATGAAATATTTACTGATTTACTACTGTCTTAACTGGAAAACTGATTTTTTAAAACACCTTTCTAATTAATGGACTCTGTAAACACATACACTTTGGCTCTACATCCAAAATTTTCCAATTTTTTGACTTGTAAGTGGAGCCACCCAATCTAGATGCTTCAAAGGTGCTTCTTTCTGAATCTGCAAAGACTTGGATCCTTTAGATTATGGAGCCCAGGAGCAATTTTCTCCGTGTCGCAGCTTGCCGATGACAAGGCAGCCCTCAGGACTCAGAGGAACACCTTAGTGCGCAGTGGATTGCGGTTGGATGCACAGCTCTTTGTGAAACTTAATTCTACATATATAACCGATTCCCAAAAAAAAACGATGTGGATATAATCTCCTGGAGAGTTAAAACTTTAAGAGATTCTGGTTCGTAAACCTGGGTCCAGTAAATCAACAATCAGTAGCTGGCAAACAGAAAACATGTCGGAATATGAAATCATGTGATTTCCCCTTATTCAAAACCTTGAGTTTCCATCAACAAAACATTTCTCTATATAAACAGCCATCTCCACGAAGAATATTATATGAGCATTGAGCCTGGGAAAACCAAGCACAGAGCTAGCAACCAGCCAGAGGGTCCACGACCAGCTCAATCTAGGTCTGATTTCTGAAGAACAGAAGGGAGAGATCATGAGGGCTCAGACCCACAGATGTGTTTATGTGCCCTAAATCCCTGTGCTTAATCCCCAGATGCACCCCCAACCCCAGCCAAAGGTTTTACCTTCCAACAATCAGCCAAGTTCAGTCATGAGGTTAATGCTGTCTATTGGTTTCTGTTTCTTCAGTTGAGATTAAAAGGGAATTCCCAGCACTAGGTCACAATCAATAAAACTGAAATGTGCAAAGTATAAGCAAAAGAATGACTCCTTTCTTAAACTCACCCACCCCTTAACAAACACAGAAAGAAAGAAGTTTAAAAAAAAAAAAAGAAAGGGGGCTTCCCTGGTGGCGCAGTGGTTGAGAGTCCGCCTGCCGATGCAGGGGACGTGGGTTCGTGCCCCGGTCCGGGAAGATCCCACATGCCGTGGAGCGGCTGGGCCCGTGAGCCATGGCCGCTGAGCCTGCACATCCGGAGCCTGCGCTCTGCGACGGGAGAGGCCACAGCAGCGAGAGGCCCGCGTACCACAAAAAAAAAAGAAAGAAAGAATGGGAGAGGGACAAGAGGGCTGATCATTACTGGATAAACTTTAAAAACCAACATATAAATGTGTGCCATGTCCACTAACACTCCTATGTTCAGAGGTCATAAATTTGATTAGATGGCACTTCAGATCAAGTTTCTGGAGTATGTAGCAATGTCAGGACATATTTAGTGACCTAACAACACTTATACCAAATAGCTGTTATAATCAGACTCGTCTGTGTTTAAAACAAACAAACCGAAAAACTGTTACGAAAATCCAGTCAAGCCAAGGCAAGTAGCTTCCCTCCCATACTACATTCCAAAGAGAAAATGCACTCATTCTTTTTCCTAAAGCTCACAGTACTCATTTTAAATGCCCCGTCTTTGGTATATTCTTATATAAGACACTCGACGAATTCTACTGGATAGCCTTCACACGTTTTGCTCTTTTATATTTTGAGCACTAAGCTCTATTTCCAGGGAGAAACAAAATGATAACTTTGAGGTTGGTACCATAGAGCGCACTTAGAACTCACACGTTTGGAAGAGATTTTGAGTTGGTACAGCTGCATCCCCTATCCTTCCCGACAACTGTCACCATCCCATTTTCAGGCTGATTTCAACTGTGAGCCACTTATCCTAAAACCTGCTGAGAACCGCCTGAGCCAGGGCAAAGGCAGAATGTCAGCCTCCTCCCGGCTTTTCTGGGATGGCCCGGAAAACCTATGAATAATAAGGTCTTCACTGCCCAGCTGCCAACCCGGAGAGATCCAGCTGGTCTCTCGATTTGACAGTGAACACGGAGTTTGTAAAACCTGGAAGGAGGCTTCTACCCCGGACAGCGTTAACACAGCTCTCCGGATCAAACAGACGGGGTTCCCAGAAGCACCCTCTGACCTTGGAGATGCTACAGGGAGATACTCCCCATGAACTCACCTCAGTGTGAAGCGGTCCTCGGTGGAGTTTTTGGAGATGGAGACGGGAAACGTCAGCATATCTCCCTGCCTGACCGTCTTTGGCACGTACTGCACGGCCACGTGGTTGTCCAAACGCAGCTCTCTCAGGGGCGGCTGGCTCGGGGTCTGGTAAAGAAAAACACTCCCGATCCTCTGCAAGGGAGGCCCCGACTCATCGATGTCGCTGCGGCCCGTCCGCATCCCTCCGGCTCTCCTGGCACAGTCTCCGCGCTCGTCCCCGGGCTGCAGGGCATAGTAGAGCTCCACGGGGCTGCCCTCGGGGGGCTCGGGCGACTTCTTCCTCCCGGCCACCACCGTGGGGGGCCCGAACCAGCCGGCCGGGAGCTCCAGCTGCGCCACGCACAGCCCCAGGGCCCCCTGCAGCCGGCAGCTGGCCCTCACCTCCCGGGTCTCCCGGAAGGCGAACACCCGCAGGCAGGGCAGCCTCTGCGCGGGGCCGGCGTCGTCCCAGTCCCTGCCCACCACGTGGAACAGCACCTGCACGCGGGGCCGGCTCAGGGAGACCTTGTCCCGCAGGATGTGCGCTTTCAGCTTCCAGTTCAGGGAAAACGTGCTGGTGAATCCAAACGGGCTGGAGGGCAGCATCAAGTCCTGAGGTACCACCTGCTCGATGGTGAAAGGCCCATAGCTGGCATTCAGGACGGGGAACCTCTTGGATTTGTAAATAAGAAAGGACTCCACGCGCGACTGCAGACTGGAGTTTCTCATGATGTCCTGGTTGGCTTCCTTCAGGACGAAGGACACGTCCGCATGGTGGAGGTGGTAGGTCACTGGGAGGTAGGTAGGCAGCGAGGAGAACCTCTGGATGCTTTCCAGGATGCCTCGGCTCGCCACCACTGTCGGGAGGAATCGGGGGTTCAGGGGTTAGAAACTCCAGGGCGAGAGTACCAATATTTCAGACCTCTTTGCACCTCTCCCCCCCCCTTTATAAGGACTGCCTTGTCTTTGCACAAATTATGCAATTCTTTATTCAAAAGGTCTTCCTTTAAATCAACTCATGTGATAGGAAATACATTTCTTTAAAAAACATGATGCCACTGGCATAGACAACAGGCATCGTTGGCCATGCATAGAAGCTAAGTGTGCAAATAAATAAATTTCAAATCATGCCTTTAATTTTCAGCTACCGGTCCTGGTGCCTTTAGGAGGCGATGGGTTATGCCTAAGACTTGTTCTCTTTTCGTTAAAGGGAGAGATCCTCACAAGAAAGGTCTTAAGAATGTGCTGGCATCCAACAGAGAAAGGCATTCCCGTTAACTCAACCAGATGGACCAAGATTGGAAAGGAGAATGACTTTCTCAGCATGTGGTTTGAGGCTGTGTCCATATTCTACCCAATACTATTTTATGTTCCACCAGATACACACGCTGCACGTAAGGACACACTGACCATCGGGAAATGATAAAGGACATTAAGGTGGGCAAGCACATATCACTTGGACATCACACACTTTCCTGGGGGTTAAGCTGAGAGATGGAGAGAAAAGACCTCGGAAGGATAATGCTAGGAGGAAACCTCCAGAAACAGATGAGATGGGCTGATCACATCAGGTCGGGTCCATGTGTCCCTAGAATCCAAGAACCAAGGGGAAGCCCATCACTCATCCTCCGTAAAAGCTATGTTGACCCCAACGCACAGAAAGCATCCTTTTGTTTTTATTTCTCCTTACTAAGCATATCCCTCCCTCAGGGGGAACATTCCAAAATGTTAGTTTTACATTGTGCCTTATATTCTGGAAGAAAAACACGGACACAGAAATTACATAATTCAAGAACCAACTTAACAGGCTTTAGAAATGGAAATTATTGGCTCTGGGATCACTGACTTTCTAGGCAAAGCTCCACAAGTTATCTGCAGCTCTTCTCATTAGTCGCCCTGTAATCATCACTGGTTCTTTTGCAGTAAAAGCAACGGAAGCCCTGACATTCATCGGGCCAAACTGTTTCAGAGGCGCACGGGAGCACACTTTCCGATGCACGACGCCTACACGAGCCTGGACCCCTCTTGGCTGTTGCCTGTGAACAGAGGAGAAAGCAAAGGACTCGGAGAAAGGGGTCTTGACTGTGGCTTTGCTGCACAGATCTCGAGAGAGAACAGGCAAGTCACTGAGCCCCTCCTGCCTCTCCTGGACTGGTCTGTAGTAGGAGGGGGCACCAACCAGAGTATGGAGGCCCCCATCCAGTTCTAACAGTGCAGGACACTCAGCTGCGGTCCATCCTGCTTCTGGACAAGAAGCCAGCTTGACATACACTCATCCTGAGCTGATGGACAGCCCCGAGGGAAGGGCTCCCTCAATTCCATGGCATCACCCAACTCAGGCCAGGCTGAGTGCCCCGGTTCAGCAACGAAGGTGTCTATGGCCCTGAACCATTTGAAACTTTCAGTATCTGAGCAGTTTCGATTCACCCAAGCGGCGATTTCATATGATCCAACCTAATACATCAGAATTTCTTTTTCAAACATCAGAGTATCATAGACCTCACAAGAGACCTCATTCCTTTATCAGGACTACATTTTTCTTAACGTTCTGGAAATCCCTCAGGATTTATATTTTCAATAAACGTGTATTGTCACATGTGAGTTTTTCGTGAAACTGAAGCACAGGCAGTGAGTTTCGTGCTCATGTTCGGGGTTGAAGCTTTCTCCTTCATCCCATCTCTGGGTACCACCTCCCCTCCCCCACTTTGCTGGCTACACTCCTGTGACTGCTCAGGCTGTGTCATAAATGTCACTTCTCTGGAATGCCTCCTTTGACTGCATGATTCTGCGTTTATATGCACCATCGATGTCCTTTTGTAGATCTCATACTTCCCTACCATAGGACTTCGTGCTCCTCTGTAATTCCCTTCATGCCCCAGTGGGTTATATGCAAGTGAGCAGAGATGACATATGAGCCTTTTCTCTGTTTTATTCATAGTCCTTAGAAGAGCACCCGACAAATACAAGCTTCTCAGTAAATATTTGAAAAATGAATCAACAAATGAATTATGCTTCCAATATTACAAAAAGCAGATTATATTTTTACATCAGGATTTTATATGCTGTCTCCTCTGTTGCCATCACTCTATAATTAGAATCCTCCATCCTTTTATCCCATGAAGAGCTCCATGTAATCTTGGTGATAAAAGACCTACATCCATCACACAGTGCCCCCTGATTCTTTTTTTTCTTTTGTAATGTCATTGGAGTGCAGCTGACTTAACAGTGTTGGGTTAGGTTCAGGTGTACTGCAAAGTGATTCAGTTATACAGATACATGTATCCATCCTTTTTCAGATTCTTTTCCCATTTAGGTTATCACAGAATACTGAGTAGAGCTCCCTGTGCTACACAGTAGGTCCTCGTTGGTCATCTGTCTTATACACAGTAGTGTGTAGAGGTTCATTCCAAGCTCCCGACTTATTCCGCTCCCCACCCCACGTTTCCCCTTTGGTAACCGTAAGTCTGTTTTCGAGACCTGTAAATCTGTTTTGGTTCTGTAAAGACGTTTTAAAAAAATAATACAAATGAACTTATTTACAAAACAGAAACAGACTCACAGACGCCCTGATTCTTATAAATGCATCTTGGCACCACTCGGGTTGCCATCACACCAGCCTGTCATTCATTGTAGACACTGCTGAAACCAAATAGCCAGGTTATAGATAGTTAAACATTAATACCAGACACCGAGACTCCGTGAACTTTCCTGTTGAACATCTGATCCCTATTTGAGTACACCAAACTTAACTGTGCAACTAATTACATATTCCAAGGGCAATGGCTGTGGGTCCTCTGACTTTATTTGGGAAAGCAATCAGGGGAACACCGTGGGCATCATTCAAAGGGAAGTCATTTCTAAGCTTCATTCCACGAAGAGCCTATTTGTCTTTTTGCCTGGTATCTGACCTACATGTTTATTGCTTAAAAATGCTCCAAGTTGACCTAAAGTTAGTGTTATTTCGTTTTTCTGTCTTTTTTTAAAATAAAATTCCAAATATAATGTACCACCATGCACAGAATAGATTAAGAAGTAAAACTCATTAACCTCAAATCCCCACGGGGGTGGCTATTATAACCTACGAACACCAATTCCACATTAAAAAAAAGAGCAAGGTATCAAATAACAAATAAGTTGCACGTGGTAAATCTCACTTAATAACCCATTAAGAAAAAAAACTACATTTGATTTTGGTGCTGTGACTTTATATGCTTATTTGAAAGAAAGTGACATGTTCCTATCGTTAAGCAACGCAGTGACCTCACAGAGATTTTCTATTAATTTACCATTTTGAAAAAATAATTTCCCCTAAATAATACTTTTACGGAACCTGAGAAAGACGGTGATTTGAGCACAGACCTTTAAAACTTCCCGAGTGGATGCAAAAGCAGTAACTAAGGGAATATGGTAATAAGTAAAAATCTGCATCTGTGTTGAATAGTCAGTGCAAATTGCACGCCCTGGCCTGGGATTATTCCTGAGAAATTACATGGGATACCAATGCCTCATGCAGAAAATACAGCATGGTGAGGGTTGCCAGATACAACACACAGGAAACCCAGTTATGTTTCCATTTCTAATTGACAGAAATGTTGCATGGGGCATGCTTATAATTAAAAACAAAAACAAAATTTGTTGTTTATCTGAAATCCAAATGTTACTGGGCACCCTGAATTGCTGTTGGCTAAATCTAGCATCTCTAAGCATGACATCATAAAAGAAGATGACAGCCTGGTGGAACTACCCTGATATTTCTAAGAGCAAAGGCCACTGTATCCCAGGGATGCCCCGCACTGGGTAACGTTCCTGATGCTGGCTGCTGACAACATTTGTAATCAGCTGAATTGAAAGACTCAGGAGTGAGTCGGACCACACTGTGCAGAAAACCCCAGAATCAGGGCCTCTTGCTGATGTGGAACAGGAGGTATGACACAGCCTCGCTGTGGACTGAGTCCAAGCCAAAGCAAAACGATTTACAGGAAACTGGTCCCCAGTGTAGCAGCTGTACCAAACTGAGAGAAGGGACTGTACAATAATGGTCTGGGAATACCAGGAAAGCCAATGCATCCCCATGCTGCTCAGGCTGCTGCATCACCAATACGGGAATGCAGGGCCAGCGCCCTTCCAGGTGGACGTTTCATGTGCAGCTCTAACAAGAGCAAGTGGAAACCAAACGGAAAGAAGAGGAACCCACTCCACTGTGTCAGGGAAATTCCAGTGCACTAGAGGCTACCCTCATTCAAGGACAGCTAGAGAGAAGGCAAATACAGACGAAAAACAGAAGGAGAATAAAATGTTTGTTTCATAAATAAAAACTGAAAAATCAAAGGAGGGCATTTGAAAGGGCACTGAAGAGAGAGAGGAACAACAAGGCTTTGAAGGGTAGTTACCACAGAATATACCGATGCATATTTTACACAGAATAACTTCTATGCTCTCGCTAATCAAGAAAATGCAGGACCCTTGTTATTTTATAATGAAATAAGACTAAGATGGAAGAAGAAACGGCAGTATTAAAAGTAAGGGATTTAAAATGGTTTCAGAAGCAATAAAAAAGATATGAAAAAGGAGAAAACTGAATTTATCCTGTGAAAAAGTGAATTTGTGAAGCTTTCCCTAAAGCTCAACGGAAAAGACAAGAGATGAAAATGATGATCAGTGGCAGGCTGCAAACATGAGACACATTAGATATATATACAGATAACAGGGCTTCTAAGAAAAATAGCAGAAAAATGCAAAAGAAGCATCATTAAAAGACAATCGAGAAAGGAAAACAGTCCCGGGGTAAAAATAAATATTTCACTGAATTCCAAGGAAAACTGGAAACACCACCTTTTAGGTATTTCCTAAAGCCATTTCTTAATGTCAAGGATAAATAAATAATTCTATAAGTGCTTATTTAAAAATAAAAGAAAAATTCAAAAAGAAAAAATATCAAACTGGCCTCAGTTGTTATCTACTGTACAAAATGAAGTCTTAAAAAATGATCGGGGGGGAGAGACAAGATGGCGGAAGAGTGAGACGCGGAGATCACCTTCCTCCCCACAGATACACCAGAAATACATCTACACGTGGAACAACTCCTGCAGAAAACCTACTGAACGCTGGCGGAAGACCTCAGACCTCCCAAAAGGCAAGAAACTCCACACTTACCTGGTAGGGCAAACAAAAAAAACCCTAAAAACAGAGACAGAGGCTAGGGACGGGACCGGCACCAGTGGGAGGGAGCTGTGAAGGAGGAAAGGTTTCCACACACTAGGA
>RJWK010041819.1:0-11685 GCA_004363435.1 Platanista minor | reverse complement strand
TTCCTAAGTGTCCTAGCAAAGGTCCACTCATTTCTCCAGGTCTCTGGCACTTTTCTCTACAAACGCAAGAATTTTGGCTAGATGCATATTTATTTCCTTTCAGTTTTACAGTTATTTTTTATGTTAATTTTGCTCATTTTAGCTTATTTCACAGACTCCACGTTTAAATGGTGTTAAGGAAATGAAACAGTTTTTCTCAGAATATTATTCATTATAATTATAGCAATGTAATCTTTCAAAAGATGTAAAGTGTACCAGAATGTACACAGTTGTGATCTGCAGTTGTCTACCAGCACAGAGAATAGTTGAAGCACTGAATTACTTTAGCTCATTTTTGTAAATCCTAGAAAGGTTTTATGATGCCATCTCATGGCACTCATGGCTTCTAAAATAGGGTTCTATCAGAGTGTATTTTCAAATAAAAATTTGAGACACTGGAGAATGTTGTTCATGGACTTTCTTCAACAGAATGGATATACATATACAGTGTCAAAGTATAGTGTAAAATGTATAAAAATTAAAAGTTCCTTACAAAAATATAAATGCTGAAAGTGATATAAAATTAAATTAAATTAAAAAATGCTAAAACTATTTTCAATAGCCAAGACATGGAAGCAAACTAAGTGTCTATCAACAGATGATTGGACAAGGAAAATGTGATATATATATATGAATGATAGCCATTAAAATAATGAAATAATGCAGCAACAAGGATGGACATAGAGATTATCATATTTACTAAGTTAAGTAAGTCAGAAAAAGACAAATATCATATGATATCACTTATATTTACAAAACAGGAACAAACTCACAGATGTAGAAAACAAGGGATAAATTAGGAGTTTGAGATTAGCAGATATAAACTACTATATATAAAACAGATAAACAACAAGGTCCTACTGTATAGCACAGGGAATTATAGTCAATATATTGAAATATACTATAATGGAAAAGAATCTGAAAACAAAACAAATATATATATATATATATATATATATATATATATATATATATATATATATATATATATAATGAATTATTTTGCTATCACCAGAAAATAACACAACATTGAAAATCAACTATATATATATTTCAATTAAAAAAAATCAGAAACAAAAACAAAAGAAAAAAATGCTAAAGAAAAATAGTGGGTATTGTATAAATCATGTTATGCTCTGTGAGTCTTAAACATTGACACTAATAAATACAAACAAAAATAGTATGCTGCAAAAAATGTGATCAACAAAGGATACATTTATTATTGCTTCTTGGCTCAGAAAACATGAGAAACCAAGTTGTTAGTGAGTTTATCAAATGAATATTATCATTCCTCCAAAAGCTTGTATTTAGTTCCTATGATATATTAGATTCTTTGTTGGGCTACGTAGATGAATGCAAAATGTTCCTCGGACACTTGTCTTCCTGGTGAAGTAAAGAAATATAAAATAGTGTCACTAGTCCTAAAGAAGACATTTTTCAAAGATATTTTTTGACATACCTCAGACTGCTTTCAGTGCACAAGGATATAATATAAGAACAAGCAGAGATTTCAGCTTTATGAATAAGCTTGATGAGAATGCTTTTTGAGATGTGGGAAAGGTGCATTAGAAAATTACATGTGAGCCATAAAGTAGAAGGCATCATAAGAATGCACATCTTATAAGTCATGTGTCCCAAACTTTATAACCTGGAATTTTTTCTTGATGTTATAGTAAGTATTCAAAATTGGGGAAATTTTCATTTCCCAAAGTTTAGAAACTGTATTAAATAAAAGTAAAAAGGTTTCTTTTCCTGAAGGACTTCCACGTTGTTTACATACTGGCATGTGTTGTAAACTCTAAGATGGGTTACAGTAGCAATATGGTATTGAATCCAGCAAAACTTATCTTAATCTTATTTCACCTTGGAAACCTATTTCCATAGAACACTCTGTTCCACTCAGGACTGTTTAGAAGTCACCTATATAGAGTAAAATTGCTTAAAAGACAACTGGAACTGCAGTTTTACCCTTATTTTAAGCTTTTCTGTAATCATGAGTTCTCTCCTTTGACTTTTACAAGGAATTATGTGCTTTATTCACATTGAACCACTTATCAGTATTCTAAAAATTCTATCACACTTTAATCTTCATAATGCTATTCCTTGTGTCTGAAATACCTTTTTTTTTCTGCTTAACAAGCTCCTGTTATCTGCAATATCATCTTTTCTGTTTGGATTTTTCTGGCTTCTATTAACAGTTTCCTTATTTGTATTTTCTTAGCACTTTAGAGGTAGATCCATTACAGTACTTCTAATCTCATACTATTCTATGTCTATGAATGCTTGTTGAATTTAATTTTATTAAGATGCAGAAATGAGAACTGGGTAAGCCTAGGATTGAAATAGTACATAGCTGAGTCAGAAAAAGTATAAATATACCCCAAAAGAAGAATGCTTTAATTAGAAGGCAAAGTTGAAAATGACAGAAAGCATAATGTCAGAGAGTCTTTTATCAGATGTTCACATAAAGGAGACATTGGTAACATTGAGTTATAACACTAAAACAAGAATAATTTTTCCCCAACTGTATGCTGCTGTTGAGAATGCAAAATCATGCAGCAGGTGAGGAAAAAAGTGTGGAGGTTCTTCAAAAAATTAAAAATAGAACTACCATTGAGGTCAAGGATCCCAAAGAACATATTTTGACCCCTGTGTTCATTGCATAATTATTAATTATAGCCAAGATATGGAAACAAGCTAAAAGCCCATCGATAGATGAGTGGATAAAGAAAGTGAGATAAACACGTAAAATAGCATATAGTTCAGCATTTAAAAAGAAAGAAATCTTACAATGTACAATAACACAAATGAACCTGGAGGATATTATGCTAAGGGAAATAAGCTAGTCACAGAAGGACAAATACTGCATGATTCAACTAATATGATGAATTTAAAATAGTCAAACTTACAGAAGCAGAAAGTAGAATGGTGGTTGCCAGGGGTTTGGAGAGGGGAATAAGCATTGTTCAAAGGGTATAAAGTTTCAGTTATTGAAGATAAATAACTTCTAGAGATCTACTGTAAAACATAGTAACTATAGCTAATAATACTATATTAAATGTTAAGATGTAAATCTCATATTAACTGATCTTATAAAAGCATACATTGTGATCTTTAATCTTTCAACTACAGTAATATGTGAATACACTATTATGTGGGTTAAATAAATTTCATTCTTAAATGTCTTAGGATAACCAATTTAAGTTGGTCTCTTTTCTTCTCAATTTCCCATGTTATCTGTGGTAATCAAGATCAAAGAAACTATCCATGTAAAAACTACATGCTGAAGAAAGTACAATATTTCCTCTTACACCCTTCGACTATCATCTGAGTTTAATGTTTATGCATGCATTGGGAAATGTCCTAACACAAAAACAGCTTAAAGCCCATGTCACCATTATATAACACTATTTAATATTTTCCTACTTTACCCCTGTAAGTAATTTCTGGCACTCAGAACATTCACAATTGCAGTTATCAGGACATTAATTTATTATTTTAAAACAAATTTTCTATTTAATACTACTTTAGTGAAACAGCAGGGTTGTATAAATTGAGTAAAATCACCCTCAAAATGTTCAAATGTAGTATAGATGAAGAAAACAAAAAAGGAAAACACAAGTGTTAAATTTTCTCCTTATATATAGGCTTTCTATTCTGCCATTGACCTTTTAACCATCCCACCCCCAATACCATACTCTCTTAATTACTATAGAATTATAAAGTATATACCTCTAAATATCTGATACTATCTGTCTCCCTTCTTGCTTGATAAAAGTTTTCTTGGCTATTCTTGATTCTGCCTTTGGATACCAGTTTGTAGGGTTTTTATTAGAACTTCCTTAAATTTGTAGATTGATTTTAAGGAGAATGGTTTCTATAAGATATTAAGTATTTTATCCATATCTATTTCTACATTTATTTAAATAACATTTTTGACTTGTAAGAAAGATTTTGTAATTATCGCAGATGTCTTGAATATCTTTTTCTCAAATTGTTTGCTAAACCTGCATAAGAAATGTATCTGTTTTATACTGACAATTTATTCAGCAAACTCGATGTACACTTTCTTCCAAAAGACTGTCTTTTTCAACGTGGATTTATGATATGGTGCAGGATTTCCCACCATCTGCAGTGCACACTGCTGTGTCACAAATAGGTTACAATTGTGCAAGATATTGACCTGAATCTTTTAGCAATTTTTGTGTATCCCCTGAGATGAATACTGCTGGGAAGGACTGAGTAGACAATCATAACATCATTTGTTCTTTTCTTTTTTTTCACATCACATTGTTCAGTCTGAGTCTCTCAGGACAACATTGAATAGATGCAGTGATAGCAGTCTTCCTTCTCTTGCTCTGGATTTTTAAAGTAAATGTTTATAATGCTTCACCATTGAACATGAAGTGTGTTGCTGTTGTTAGTAAATACATTATCAGATTTAGGAATTCCCCTTTCATTCCTAATGTTCTGGCATTTTACATGCAGAGTTTGTAGAATTTTATTAAGTATCTTTTTTCCTGCATTGAACAAGATAATTCTGTGATTTTGTTTCCTTAGGCTGCTAATGTGACCAATTACATCAGTAACTGTGTTTGCTGCTAGACTCTTCTTGTATTCTTAGATATAATGCATTTTTTAAATAAAATGTTAAAGTCAGTGTGAAAATTTTATTTAATCTTTTTACTTATAGATAATTGTAGAATCACATGCAGTTGTAAGAAATTGTATATAATGACCCCAGGTACCCTTCATCCAGTTTTCCACTTGTTAAGAATTTAATCTCTCCTTCCCTTTACACTTCTTAGTCATTCTGTCAATGACTGTAAAAATGTTTACATAATTATTTACTTAATTTTTTTCCTGATTTTTGTCTTTTTTAAAATAATATACACTTTGCACTCAGATATATAAAAAAAAAACTCAATCAGGAAAGGAGTGAAAATAGAATTAAGAAATGGCAAATACTAAAGTGTGAAGCATTACAATCTTTGACTTACAATACTATCTTTAAGTCTCATTAAACCTTTACTTTCATAAATAAATAAGATTACATCGGTATTTTCATTTACTGTAGCACAAGTGTAACATTTCATTGTATAGTTAACATTCAAAAATATCGATAACTTTTTGTTTTATAACTCTGTAACCTAACCAGTTAATGAAACACATTTATATAGAATTTGTCTTCAATTATTTTCCCCCTTAAATTAGTGAGAAAACCTCAGTTAATTAAACATAAAATTTAGGGACTTTAGGTTCAGATGTGATGTTAATGCATTCATTTATTCATAATTCAAACTGATCCAGCAACAATGCACAATATAAACCTTGCAGAATATTAGCTTTTTAGCCTCTAAGAGCATGGGTATAATAAGTATTAAGCATGCCTTGAATGTTAGAGATAATTGAGTTATAAAATTTCAGAAAATAAAAAGAAGATTTTGACTGAAATAAGAAAAGTAGGTCTTCACAGAAGTAAGAATATAAATAAAGCCTTAAAATATTGACATAGTTTTCATGTAAAGGGGACATTTCAGATGATTTAAGGAGTAGCACACATCAATGTTTCTAGTAGTATGTGTTTTGTCCATCAAAGGAAGGAGGAAGGGGACAGATTCAGGGCTCCATCATGCAGACTCTCAAAAGTGATACAGTTTAAAGACAGCTTGCTTCTTTAGGTAAAAAGTATGCAAATTTTGGAAAGCACCCATTATAAATTTTTTGTTTTGCTTTTTAATATTGCCCTTTCTATCTGCAATATATTATGTCCCCCGCCATCTGTGGGCAATGGTTCATTCCTCACCAAGACCCAGCAACATTTAGCAAAGCTTGGCTCCCAAAGACCCTTGCCACTAAACCCTCCCCATTGCTGTCCAGCCACTTGGCCCTATTTCATTTTTGCTGAAGTGTTATTCACTCAAAAGGGCAGGTTTATAGGCGAAGATGATGAGATCAGCTGGGGTTACATTGAAACTCTGACTCTCAAGAGGACATGTGCCTAACAGTAGGAAACAGAGCTCTGTGACATCACTGTGTAAACTACCAACGTGATTTGAAGACGAGCTGTAATTCATATTTCAAATCTCTTTGTCAAATGAAAACAAAGCATGTTACTTCAACTCATTCATTTTACCTCTGGGCCAAAACAAGGATTAGAAGTAAATGAAATAAATTGAAGAGACAAAACCAAATCTATTTATAGTAGAAAGTAAGTGTATATTCAAATTTTAAAAGTCATTTCAAAGTTCCTTCTGGTACTAGTTTTTATTAGAAAATATCCTTATAAAGTCATCGTCTCATTAACAACTCTGGAAATAGTTCTATTTTCTTGCCTTTAGGAAAGTTAATAAATCTATCCCTAAGAGCCTCTAGGTTGACCCAAATTTTTATATGTTTTACAGTCACTGACCCTGACTGGGTGTTATTACTTTCATCTCTAATATAATGAGTTTGGACATGATTTAATTATTTCTGGGATTTTTCCAACCTCAAACATTCTCTAAGTCACAATTTCATAGCACTAAAAAGAATTGTCTATGAAGAAAATGTTAATATCCATATTTTCTGATATACTCCAAACTTTTGTATCTCATTGCCTATTTGATATGTTTCCTTGAATGTCCATTAGTGTGTCACGTCCTAAATTCAACAGGCCCCAAAACAATCATGTATTCCTTCCCCTATTCCTACCTTAATTATTATCAGTCCACTCTTCTATTTGGTCACAGCAAAAAACTTGCATTTATCCTTGACTTCTCTCTTCTCTTACTTCTAAACTGAAACCCTCAGAAAATCCTGTTACCCCTGCCAACAAAATGTAATTAAAATCTGTCTGCTTCTCCCTACTTCTTTTGCTACCATTTCAGTGCCGTCGTCTTTACTGACGTATTCTCCTAATGAATCACTCTTGCTCTGCCTTAGATTCTAATAGCAGAACGAGTGATTCTGTGTAAATGTGAATCAAATCATGTCACTCTGCTAAAAACTTCCGCTTAATAGCTGTCTTCATCACTATAACCGGAGTCCTTAAGATGTCACCTACATGGTCTGACCTCCATCTCTGACCTCACCTCCCATCTCACCACTCCTTCTCTTACTCTTTCTCACCTTGTTGATCTGTAGATTGGGCATTTCCTGACCACATTATTTTTAAAATAAACTGTATTTCCACACTTGAACACTCCTCTTCCTCTCTTTTGCTTTTTTTTTTTCTCTCTGTCACCAATTAACTTGCTATAGGTTGTAATAATAATAAGTATGTATATATGTATGTATTTACTGTCCTCTTCAACCCATGGAAAACTCATGGAAGGGATAATTTTTATCTGTTTTCTTCATTTTTCTAACTCCAGTGCCTTAGGGAAACACTTGACACAAAATAACATCATGATTTTTATACCAATGACTAACTCAGGGGGAACAAAGCATGTTCATGAAATTGTTATTTCAATACTGTCTTATGAAAAGCTTAATATTTACTCTGAAAATACTGCAATATTCCTTTAATGTTCCCTTTACAAATTTGAGTAATACTCATCTGCTTAGATTCATACAACTAAAGATTTTAATTAAGTGGATTTGGAGTATGCCATTATTACTGGATGTTTTCTTATTTTCCAGAAGGAATCTGATGAGGGATTTTTCTTTATTGTATTCCACATTAAAAAAAAATTACAATACAACAATTTACCAGAGATATTAGCTTGATACTATTAAGTGTAAACCTTATGAAAGGTTTATATTTGAATTTTGAAAATTTAGGCAAGTTCATAAAATGATGAAGTACATTTAATTTTGTAGTTGTTTCTTCATGCATTTAAGTTGAGTTTTAGTAAGTTAGGCATTATTACTGGAATTACTAGTTTAACATTTCAAAGCTAACTTTGCCTTCATACTTCATTTTATTTAATGGGTGTTTGGAGATAATCTGATCCTGATATTACCTAATAACACAGTTCTCAGTCAGATGTAATCAAGGACATAATCTGATCAAAATTTTTTTCAGCATTTGATAATATTTCCACCAATAATACATTACTTTCATAATTAATGAACACATATATTTGATAAATATAATACTTTCAAAATATTTGAAGAATAAATCTATTCAGAACAGCAATACTGTAGCCAATATTATACAATATATTATTCATTTTGTCATAATTAGCATATGCATATTAGTTGACTTCCTAGGATATGGTAGTATCACTCAAGAAGTAAACTTGAATAGAATAAAACTGTTTTTAGCACAGAATATGGAAGGGTATCAGCAATTAAAGTGAAAATGAACTATGAGGCACTGAGACACTGATATGAAGGCATTGAGAAAGTGCAATGTAAGAGGTAGACAGTGATGTTCGGAAGACAAGGTGAAGGAACATTCAGAACATAAGGCATGGGGACTGACTTCAGAGAGATGGCAGAATGGGAAGTCCCATCCCTTTTCCCCAAAAAGCAACACTGATTTAAAAACAACATATGGATGAAAATACCTCCAAATTCAAGTTAGCAAGTTATAGTATGCTGATGAGCTCAAACCTGATAGCAACGACATGGAACAGGGAGGAAACACAATTTCACTTTACCCACAGAAGCCCCTCTCCCAACTTGGCATAGCTCAGCACCAAGGAAGCTCACTTTGCCCATTAATTCTCCTGTGGGAGAAAGAGAGTGGAGCCTGGGTCCCACATCCTTGGCTTTCAGCATATTTACCTCAGGAAAAGTTGTGGTGCTTACTATGGTCAGTGCAGCTCCAAAAACATGAAAGAAGGTACACAACTCAGGTAGGAGGGAGAGAAGTGGAGGATGCACATCCATTAAAAAAGTTTGAGAGTTTCCCAGAATCTCTAGCTGGGCTGATGGGTGAAGTCCTCTCCTTGTCAAAGCCTATCTATAGGGCTTCCCTGCTGGCACAGTGGTTGAGAGTCCGCCTGCCAATGCAGGAGAAATGGGTTCATACCCCAGTCCAGGAGGATCCCACATGTCACGGAGCGGCTGGACCCATGAGCCATGGCCACTGAGCCCGCGCATCTGGAGCCTGTGCTCTGCAATGGGAGAGGCCACAACAGTAAGAGGCCTGCATACCACAAAAAAAAAAAAAAAAAGCCTGTCTATAAGGACTGGGAGAGAGGTGTCTGTTTCTGCAAATATGTAGACGTGACATGAATGTTTCTTGTAGAAACATGTAGAATGAGGGAAATAATATGACACAACAAAAAACCATATCTCCAGCAACCAAGCCTAAGGAAATGGAGATGTATGAATTGCCTGCAAAAAATTCAATATAATCATCTTAAAGAAGCTTAGCAAATCAAAATTGAACACAGTTGCACAATAAACAATTCAGAAAAATGATAGGTAAAAAAATGAGGATATAAACAAAGAGATAGAAGGTATAAAAATAAATAAATAAATTCTGGAGCTGAAGAATACAACCAAAAATTTAATAGAGAGCTTCAATATCTGACTTGGTCAAACAGAAGAATGAATCAGTGAACCTGAACACAAGTCTTTTGAGATTGTTCAATCAGAGAGGCAGAAAGAATAAAAAGAGTAAAGGAAGCCTAAGGGTCTCATGAGACACCTCAAATGAACAAATATACACTGTATGGAAGTTCCAGAAGGGCAAGAGGGAGAAAGGTGCAGAAAGCTTAAAAAAAATAGTGCTTCCAAACTTTCCAAATTTGGGGAAGGAAGTAGCCGCCAGATTCATGAAGTCCGAAGGACCCCAAAAATGAAACAGAATTCTACACTGAGACACATTATAACCAAATTGTCAGAAGTCAAAGACAGAGAATGAATTTTGAAAACAGCAAGATAAAAATCTCTCATCATGCACAAAGGAAATCCCCATAAAACCATCAGCACATTTCTTAGCAGAAACATTTTAGGCCAGAAGGGAGTGGAATGATATATTCAAAGTACTGAAAAGAAAAGAAAACAAAAAACTATGAACCAAGAATATTAGACTTGGCAAAACTGTCCTCCAAAAATGAAGAAAAGAAAAAGATTTTTTAGACGTACACACACACACACACACACAAATACTAGAACTGTTTTAAAGAAATACTAAAGGAAATTTTTTAAGTTGACAAACAGCAAACATAAAGTCTACGAAAGTATAAAATTCACTGATAAAGGTAAGTATATAGACAAATAGAGAATACTCTAATATTGTAATATTGGGTTTTATTAATCCTTTTTTAATTTGACTATAGAAGTTAAAAGACAAGCATATAGATGCATAAGTATAAGCTGCTTATGAAATCTTTGTGGTAACCACAAAGAAAAGATACACAAAGACATATAAATTGAAGTCCTTAGTCAAATTAAATAAAGGGGCTGAATGGATAAAAATATAATAAATAAAAATATAAACAAATAAAAATATAAAAATATAACTCCTGACCAACCAATAGATCAAAGAAAAAAATTAAAAGGTAAAAAAAAAATCAGAAAATGTTCTGAGATAAATGAAAATGAAAACAAAATATACCAAAACTTATGGGAGACATCAGAGGCATTATTAAGAGGGAAGATTATATTGGAAACACCTACATCAAAAATGAAGAAAGATTTAAAATAAACAACCTAACTTTAGATCTCATTGAACTAGAAGAATAAATTAAGCCAAAAATTATGAAAGGAAGGAAATAATAAAAAATAGAGCACAATAAACAAAATAAATAACAGAAAAATAGTAAAAAATATCAAAATAAGGGTTGGTTTTCTGAAAGATAAACAGAACTGACAGGTCTTAGTCAGACCAAGAAAAAATAGAGGACTCAAATAAATGAAATCAGAAATGAAAAAGAACTTACAGCTGATATCACAGAAATAAAAAGGCTCATAAGAGGCTACTATGAACAATTTCATGCCAACATACTGGATAACCTTGAAATAATGGCTTAATTCCTAGAAGCATACAACCTAAAAAGAATAAATCTTCAAGAAATAGAAAATCAGGAGAGAGACAAGATGGCGGAAGAGTAAGACGCGGAGATCACCTTCTTCCCCACAGATACACCAGAAATACAGCTACATGTGGAACAACTCCTGCAGAACACCTACTGAACGCTGGCAGAAGACCTCAGACCTCCCAAAAGGCAAGAAACTCCACACTTACCTGGGTAGGGCAAACAAAAAAACCCTAAAAACAGAGACAGAGGATAGGGACGGGACCGGCACCGGTGGGAGGGAGCTGGGAAGCAGGAAAGGTTTCCACACACTGAGAAGCCCCTTCGCGGGCGGAGACTGCGGGTGGCGGAGGGGGGAAGCTTCGGAGTCGCGGAGGAGAGCAGAGCAACAGGGGCGCGGAGGGCAAAGCGGAGAGATCCCCGCACGGAGGATCGGCGCCGACCGGCGCTCACCAGCCCGAGAGGCTTGTCTGCTCCCCCGCCGGGGCGGGCGGGGCTGGGAGCTGAGGCTCGGGCTTCGGTCGGAGCGCAGGGAGAGGACTGGTGTTGGCGGCGTGAACACAGCCTGCAGGGGGCTAGTGCGCCACCGCTGGCCGGGAGGGAGTCCGGGAAAAAGTCTGGTCCTGCCGAGGAGGCAAGAGACTTTTTCTTCCCTCTTTGTTTCCTGGGGCGCGAGGAGAGGGGATTAAGAGCGCTGCTTAAAGGAGCTCCAGAGACGGGCGCGAGC
>RJWK010041818.1:0-19416 GCA_004363435.1 Platanista minor | reverse complement strand
AGCCCAGATAGGATTCTTATATGTTTAAAATATTTGCTGATACTTTAAAATGTGGACTCATACATAAAAATCCAGATTTCCATCTTCTCTTGAGAAATCCGAAGCTCCGGCAACACTGGGCTTATATTCTGATAATGTAATTTCCAGTTGAAGATATAGCAGCAGCTTGAGAAAGGACCTCTCTACCTATAGTCCTCTATGGCCCTCCCTCAACCTTCTTCCCCACAGTCTGAGTTTGTAACCCCTGATTTATAGCTGGAGATAATCCTTAGGTAGACAACATCTGGCCTTTCAAATTAATAATCCTCTGCCAGGGGCTCTCTAGGTTTGGAGCAAATAGGAATCTATATCTTTAGATAAAAGACTCAACTGGCAAATGGCAATAAACAGGAAAAGTTTGCTTTTTCTTTTATCAAAAAGCCATATGGCTTCCACTGCGACTACAGGACCAAAGGGGGGAAATAAGCCTAAGCATGCTATTATTTGTAAAGAGCACCTCCAGCCTCTAATATCTAAATACAAAATTAAGGTAAATAAAATGGGATATTTTAATTGACCTTCCAATGAGTCCAGGAAAGACTCAACAGCCACTGTTGAGAATTTAAGATGCCATAACCCATAAACAAACTTTGACCATCAATGAAATGAGCAATGATGTGTCATGCATCAGATCTGAAGAAAATAACTACCAAGAATTATAAAACATTCCTTAAAGTCCTGGAAAAATGCAACCACTTCCACCTTACTGACAGAACCTCAAAATCTTAATACAATAAAGATGGTGATAACGTTCAGAATAAAGAACATGCTGCACTGCAATTTCAACCTAGGTGAAAGCTAAAAGTAAATTTTTAACAAATAAGCATAAAATGAAATTCATTTTAATCATGGTTAGAATCCTGAGATCATCTGTGATAAGGTATTTTACCATAACATAACAGAGGTAACATAAACTAAAATATTGGGAGTTCTAAGCCCTTAGAATATTAAACTAGTTTACAAAGTAACTGATGGAACCTAAGACAATGAACTTTATTTACTTCAGCTCAGCTACAGGCTTTTTTGTGAAAAACTATTGGACAGTCTTTCAATTACAGATACTGGAATATATGAATTTTCAAAAATTAAAGCCTTATTTATAGGAAGTTTTTCTCATCTGACTATTAATTTCCCAGCTGCTAAAGAAACCCGCCACATAGTACAACTGAGACTTCATTTATTTATATTTAGACAACACTATTTTCCCAAAGAATCTAAAGTACTTTGCCCAAACATTCAGTAACTATTATAAATAACAGCATCTGGGGGGCTTTTGATATGGTAAACTCCTTACACACTTTTTAAAAAGGAGGAGGTGCTGTTTTTCAAGACAATCACTGTAGTAAAGATTGTTTAGATAACTCTCTCCAGACGAAAAAGGACTGTGTCCGTTTTTTTTTTTAAGGAAGTAAAAACGCGCTGTTTGGTAACAGGCACCTTGATTTAGTAAAAACTCTGGAGAAATATTAGAACAGAGATATTCACCTCTTCTACAGCACTTATTTTTAAATCACCCAGGTAGGTACTGATTCTGTCTCCATTTACTGTGGAAAAAACTGCAAAAAAAAAAAGTCTTCTAGGGCTTTCCTGGTAGAGCAGTGGTTGAGAGTCCGCCTGTCGATGCAGGGGACACGGGTTCGTGCCCCGGTCCGGGAAGATCCCACCTGTCGCGGAGCGGCTGGACCCGTGAGCCGTGGCCGCTGAGCTTGCACGTCCAGAGCCTGTGCTCCGCAACTGGAGAGGCCACAACAGTGAGAGGCCCGCGTACCGAAAAAAAAAAAAAAAAAAAAAAAAAAGGCTTCTTTCCACTCAAAATCTAAAGGCAGATTAGTATTTTGCTGACAATCTGACAACGTCTAGTAACTTCTCTCTAAGCCGGGCTCCGAAACAGCTTCCCAGATCCAAGATCTGCAGGTGTTGCTGCGACTAGGATGCGACTGTCCTAAGGGGCTAAGGTGCCGGATTCGAACAAGACCGAGAGTGTGTGCGGGGGCCTCTAGGAACCCAACCCTCTCCCGCTTTCCCTCTTAAACACACACGTGCACGCATGCACACACTCGGCCAAGGCCGGGCATACTATCTCCAGTCACACCCCAAGACATCGAGATCCTCCCGGGACCCGCGCCGCTCCCACATTCTCCTAGGGCGCATCAGCTCCTCCACCATCCTGAGACCACTCTCCGCCTCCCTCCCTCTTCCTTGGCCCTGCGGGGAAGTAAACGCCGCCAGAAGGAAGCTTCGGACTCGGGGTCCCAGGAGCGGGACCAGCCTGCGCTCAAGCGCGCGCGAGCCAGCAGCTGGACCAGAGTCAGTCTTTAATGTGGGGTCCCAGCGCCTACAGCCCTGCCACTCCTCCCGGGTGTGATGGACCCTCCCCCGTGCCTCCGAGCCGCGGTCTTGCCTGATTGGGGTCTGTGGCGCGGAAAACGTGGCAGGCCATCTGCGACTCCGGGTCGTCTGGCTGCGCCTTGATCAGGTAAGCAAAGTAGGTGAGGTCGTGGCTGTTGTGGATGAAGCGCGAGATGTGCTGCGCCTTGTGCTCGAAGATGAACACTGCCGGGTTGGGCTGCGCGGCCGCAGGGCCACAGCCGCCAGCGGCACCGGCGCCCGGCGCGGGCACGCAGCGCAGGAAGGGCGCGCTGAGCACCAGGAGCACCTCGCGGGGCGCCGGCGCCCCGCAGCCGCCCGCCTCAGGCTTCTGGCTACGCCGACGTATCTCGGCCATGAGCCAGGGCAGCATGGGCAGCGTGGTCCTGCGGTCCAGGCACGACCCTCCCACGTACCACAGCCGGAACCTCTTGTCGCCCGGCTTCCCCTGGCCAGGCTGCGCAGTGGCGTCCGGCTCGGGCTCCAGGGGGTGCGGGAACGGCTCATCCTGAATGCAGCTGGGGGGCTCCATAACTCGCGCCTCCCGAGGGCACGGAGGCTGCCGGATCGGCGCGCCGCGCCCCCAGTTCTCGCGTTGAAGGCGTCGCCGAAACTGTGCCAACAGCCGCGCTGGGCCCCTGCGCCCGCCTCGGCGCGACCCCGAACTCCGCGCTTTAGTGGCCCTGCCCCATGCGGCACTTCGGGCGCGGCTCCCAGGCTCTGGCGGCGGGCACCCGGGGAGCGCCCGGCAGCAGGACTGGCAGGAGAGGGCGGGTTAAATCGCTATCCCCCTTTCTCCGGCTCGGTCCTGGGGCCGGACTTCCCCCTTCTTTGTCCGCGGCTCTGCTGGGTCAGAGGACAACGCCGAGGGCCCCGCGCCTCCGCCGGTCGCCGCCAGTTCCAGCGCTGCAGAGCCGTTGCGGCCGCCGCGCTCGCCCCGGGCGGGCACTGGGAGGCAGGGCGGGGAATGGGCTGTGCGCCGGAGCTGTGACTCGGGGCGGAGCTGACTCCTACCAGGGTGACCAGCTGTCACCTGGAAGGTCGGGGCTCCCGGGCTTCGGCGCGATCGGTTCTCGGGGAGGGCCTGCGAGAACTATTTCGATGGAAAATAACAAAAACAAAACGTGGCCTCGCGGTGGCCGCTCCTCCTCCGGTCGCCGCAGCCCAGCTCGCTGCTCCTCCTCCAACTGTTCCCGTCCCTCCCTCGCTTCTTCCTTCCTTCCAGGCTGCTTCTTTAATCGGGCTGCCACCCCGCCTCCCGTCCGGCGGGCGGAGAGTGTTGCCTATAAAAGCGTATCTGTGAAGTCACCTCTTCGCCTCTTTCTCCGGCCGCGATCCCAGACCGCCCCTCCAAACCGCCCCTCGGGCAGCAATACTGCGCCCGGCGCCGGCAACTGCCAGGACCAACTCATCATCTCCCGGGTCACCGAGATCTCCGTCTTCTTCTGGACGTCTCTGCTGCCCCCTGGAGAGGGGACCACTCTCAATGGGGAGCTGGGATTTTTTTTTTTTTTAATTAATCATATTTGCTTGGTTTCAATTTCTTCTAAAGCCTGCATCAGAATTTCTGAATCTTATTTCCTAATAATCTCCAAAAAAATACTCGTGTTTTAAATCACCAAATTACGATGAAACTTCTTTTCCATTTCAAAAGAAATTTATTTATGATTTATTTATTAACACACATAGGGGCTTTGGTCCTCTGAACAAAAAGAAAAAAAAATTTTTAAGGCTTTTTAGGTCTTTGTTTTTCAAGGCAAATGAACACTTGTTACATGTTTGATTTTGACCTCAAATCCTAGTCAGATCTACTGCCCTGGTGACCTAGAAGGGACTTTATGGGCCCTGATATGCCTTTTCCTTTCTCCAGGCTCTCAAGGCTCTTGGTAGATTCTCTCTTTGATGCCATGCTCTTAAACCTCTGTAATGTGTGAAGATATTACAATAGTAAAGTGTGCTCCATCATTCCCTATTCAAACTTCTTTGTCGTTTAGGGTCAGATAGGTTGTCTAAATAAACGCACCTGACAGGTTATACAATAAACACGAGACAATATGCCACAAAACATAGCTCTCCTCCTTTGTCTCACAGAGGTATTCAAGTTCCAAAATATGTGCCCACCATCTTCCATCTCCAGCTCTCTTTTGGTTTTTCCCAGTCTTATCCAAAGCAGTCTCATTCCTACATTGCTTCACCACCTACATCCAAGTAGTGCCTTCCGCTGCACCTCTAAAGTTGGAAAATTCTCACCCCAAGTCTTCACAATGGTGTTCCAAAGTTCCAAAAAACAATCAGGTCACATGATAACACCAAACTACAAGGCCATGCCCAACATTTCAAAAACACTGCAAAGTAACAAAAACAAACTGAAACGAGTTTTGATTAAGCCCTGTTTCCCTTATGAGAGTATTTCTCAAAAGAAAGTTATTTTTTAGGAATCAAATACATTTGACAATCTACACCCATATCAAGGTCACCAGCCACTGACCCTAAGCGACACTGTTACATGGGAGTAAAAAACATACAAAAACTGAATAGAGAAAATGAGCTGTTAAAGTTTCTTCCAGGTATCAGCCCATCCTTACCAGCGGACCAGAGTCCATCAGCTCAGAAAGCCAACCCTCCTTCAAGACAATTTGCTTTTCTCTATCTGCCAAACCAGCTCCACCATCAAATCTGCCATCTTCACAATCTCCTTGGCTTTCTCCTCCACCTTCTGGCACAACTCTGGCACTCTCCTATCAGCTTCCCCACTGGGATGCTGAAGGTGATTCAAGGCTTTCTCCTCCAAGGTCTCCACCTGCATTTCTAGCTGCATGAGCGTGTTATCCATCTTCCACAACTTGCTCCTGGTCCTCAGATACACTCTCGTGGGAGAGCCACCATATCCTCCAGCATCCCACGGATGACTGGAAGCAGGAACTGCTCCAAATCTTCCTAGGGCCCCAAAACTTCCACTTCCACCGGTGCTTCTACCTTGTCCCTGTCCAAGGGGCGCATTTTTCCTGCCTCATCTTCACAACCACATGACCCTCACACCCTGCCCTGGGACATCTGATCAGCAGTTACTGCTCGGGTCAAAAGCGACCCACACTCCTTGTCAATAGTATTCCCGAACTATCTTTTTTAAAAATATCCCTTTGCGCCTTTTGCTTCACAACTGCTCTGGGAGGAAACAGCCTCACATGCAAACTGCAGAGCGGTGAACAGAATCACAATCAAGTATTTTTAACTCCAATTTCTCTTTAAAATATAACATGGGGGCTTCCCTGGTGGCGCAGTGGTTGAGAGTCCGCCTGCCGATGCAGGGAATGTGGGTTCGTGCCCCGGTCCGGGAAGATCCCACATGCTGCGGAGCGGCTGGGCCCGTGAGCCATGGCCGCTGGGCCTGCACTTCTGGACCCTGTGCTCCGCGACGGGAAAGGCCACAGCAGTGAGAGGCCCGCGTACCGCAAAACAAACAAAAAAGTGTTCAATTATAGTTTGATTACTTGAATTTAGAAAAAGACAAGAGGATGATAACAATTTTAAATGTTTGGCGGCTATTACACTGAATATGCAGGTCTATGATGTTTACTAAATGGTGGGGCAATAAATCATCCTCTGACCCCCAACCCTTCCACTCTCAACCCCACTGTTGCCCAAAAAAGGGCCAAAGTATATGCTCATGAAAAGCATTTCTAACAATCTGCAAGAGATATCTCCTGAATAGTCTTGTAGGCACCTCTACTATGATATCCAAAAGTAAACACTTACATTTTTTAAAAAAGTGCTCCTCTAATATCCCAATATTATAATGCTATTAGCATCAATTAGAAGTTGTAACATTCAGTCAAAGCCTAGTTTAAAGACTATATACTACATGAGAAGTATAAGGGCCTGAGCTAGTGTATAAGAGTGGAAAGGTTCATCTCAATCTCTTAGCTTGTCTCCTTGCTTCCAAGCACAAATGTACTCTCTCTTTGTTTCTCTTTCTATCTCTCTCTTCCATTCTGTACCCTCCCCCAATATCTACTTTTCTTCCCACTTACAAATCTTTAAATGAAGATACATTCCCTAAAGCTCAAAGCACGAATCTTTCTAGTCTTATATTTTCTGCTTTTCACTCCCCCACTCCCTCACCCAGACAACCTTTCCATTCCCAGATGCATTACATGCTCAGGTCTTCATGGGGCTTCCTAAGCTTCTTCCTCTCCACAATTGTTCTTGCTTCATAATGCCCACGACTTGAATTTCCCCCATCTTTCACTTCGGGAACATTTATCTATTGTTGAAGGCCCAAGTCAAGAATCATGTCTACTGTGAAGTTGTTCCTTACTTCCCCAGTCAGTGTTAGTGGCCCTCTCTTCTTGGGTCTTTTTTTAAATACATTTCACTGTTATAGCTCTATTACATTTATAATTACTGGGTGGTTTGTCTGTGCCCCCCACCACCACAAAGAGAGCATCTTGAGAGAAGGGATTATTTGTTTTGTGCTCTGTTTTCCTCCAGCAGAAGACACAATAGCTGACCCTTAATGGGGTCTTAATAAATACTGAGTGAATGAATGAATTGAATTGAATAAATGGCAAATGAGAATTTAAGAAACTAAAGATTAAGAGGTTATTTTACTATCAGAGAAGTGATACACCAAATGATTTAATTATATAATTTCATGAAAATGTACTAAATATATCCACTAGCTAATGATAAAATACTAGAAAATAATAGAATGCCTCTTGAAAATCATGGTGGAGTTCTGACTGGAGGTAGTAAATACAGCACAAGTGTTTGTGACTGAATAACAATTTGAGATACTATCAGGGTTTTCCCCTTATTGTTCCTTGTTCCCTGTGACCTTCCCCCAGCCCAGGCAGCCAGGGCATGGCATCTTCACTGATCCAGGGAAATGACAACACAGCAGAACACAGATAATAAAGAAGTCCATTCTTAGCTTTCAGGTTTCAAAAGCTAAGAACATTGCAAAGGCAAAAGATTTGGAATACTACGTGCTCTCAGAGTCAGTTTCTCTTGTTCTTCATACTAAAAAAAATTAAAAGTTTCCCAAACTTAGGAGATGGAGACAAAGAGAGAGGAAATAATGAAAGGATAGCTACTAGGAAACTAGATATAAAATATATGATTTTCAAATTAGTAGAATATTGATCTATTATCCAGTAGGAAAGGAAAGTGAATAAAAAGAAAAGAAAGGAAACAAAATTAAATTGTGATAACTAGAAAATTTTAAATAGTATGGCTACAGTAACTCCATATACTAACTATAATAAATGTAAGTTAGTTACTCTAACAGACCAAAAGATAAAGACTTAAAGATCCAGGAATGTGTTGTTTACAGAATCACTTTTAAAACAAAAGGATAGGGCTCTCCTGGTGGAGCAATGGTTAAGAATCCTCCTGCCAGTGCAGGGGACACGGGTTCAAGCCCAGTCTGGGAGGATCCCACATGCTGTGAAACAGCTAAGCCCATGCACCACAACTACTGAGCCTGCGCTCTAGAGCCCATAAGCCACAACTACTGAACCCATGTGCCTAGAGCCCGTGCTCCACAATAAGACACCACAATGAGAAGCCCACGCACTGCAATGAAGAGTAGTCACCACTCGCCGCAACTGGAGAAAGCCCTCAATGATAAGCCCGCGCACAACAACAAAGACCCGATGCAGACAAAAATTAATTAATTAATTAATTAATTAAATTTTTAAAAAGAAAGGATATAGAAACATTGAAAATAATAGCAGAAAATATATCAGGCATACATGAATGAGAAGAAAATCAGGGTCATGGTTTCAATGTTAGATTAAATAGAATTTAAGGTCAATGAAGGGGGTCATGAAGAAATATTTGCCAGCGTTAAGTATTAAGAAGATGATTTTATTTTTAAACACATGCACACTAAATAAATTGCTCTCAGATACATAAAACAGAAACTAAAATAATGACAGGAAAAATAAATAGTTGGTGACTTTAACAAAACATCATATACTAAAAGATTAAATAAATTAAATATAATCAAATTTATAAATTTTGATAACATAATTAACAGTTTAAATATACGTAATGAATAAATGAATAGAGAATACAAAATTTTTATACAGCACCTGTGAAGAAAGCTAAAATTGACTATGCACTGTGTCACCCAGGAAACCCATAAATTCCAAAGAATTGCTATCATATACATGTTTTCTCATTATCATTCAAGGTAAACTAGGAATCAAAAACATAGGTTTAAAAATCCACATATCTACAAAGTAAGAAACATAGAGTATTGAATAATCCTGGTTAAACAGAAAGTTGTAAGAGAAAAGTTTAAAGATATGGAGTTAAGTTTAAAAAGGAATGGTCTGTCAAAACTTGTGGAATACAGATAAATGTATTGATTAAAGTACACTTATCAAAATAAAAAAAAGAACGAATAAAAACAAATAAACTAAGGGGAAAAAATGACATGGAAAAACCCAAGGAAATAATAAGGAAAGAAGGAATAAAGGCAAGTCTAGAAATCAGGAAGATAAAGAATGGGAAAACAATAGAAAGGAATAGCAAGGAAGAATGTTTTCATATCTATTGATTATCTATATTGTTTTAAAGGATTTGCTGATCATATTTTTTTGCCTATTTTTTAAACTAGGGCCAAATTATAGAATCTCCCCATATTAGGAATAGTAACATTTTGTTCAGCATACATTTTCTATATTTCTCCCAGTTTCTCATTATCTTTTTTGGACATAACAAAAAGAGAGAATACAGATTTTGTTTTCAAACACTCATGGAATAGTCAAAGAAATTAACCACACCATGTCTTTTAACAATTTTTAAGGTGTCTTCACAAAAATTGAGGTAATTATTGATTTACATCAGCCCACACCCCAAATATAGGTGCTACTTCTTAATACTCTTGACAGAATTATAAATTAAGAATTATAAAAGTGACATTTTTTAATTAGGAAATTGAGGCACTAAACAGGTAATGAGAGTAATGTTGTAGAAAATGAACACAATACATAGCAATGGATTGCTAATCAAATGCACAGTGCTTGGCACACAGAAGGTGACTAACAAAATTCTAGTGAATGAACATGTTTAGAGCTCTGTTGAATGTCAAAGAACAGAATCAGTTACTTACAGAGGTTAAAATTTTCTTTTTTTTTTTGAATATTTGAATTTTATTGTATTTATTATTTTATACAGCAGGTTCCTTTGCATACTTTGCATAACAAGACTTTATCAGGTGTGTCTTTGGCAGCTGTTTTCTCGCAGCCTTGAAGAAAACATTTCCTTGTCTTCTAATCCTCTTGATACTGTCTTTTGTAGAGGAGAAGTTTTTAATTTGAATGAAGTCCAGCTTATCAATTATTTTTTTCATAGATTGTCTTTTTTTAACTTTACTTTTTATACAGTAGGTTCTTATTAGTTACCTATTTTATACCTACTAGTGTATATATGTCATTCCCAATCTCCCAATTCATCCCACCCCTCCAACCCCCCCCCCCACTTTCCCCCTTTGGTGCCCATATGTTTGTTCTTTACATCTGTCTCTATTTCTCCCTTGCAAATAGATTCATCTGCACCATTTTTCTAGATTCCACATATATGCATTAATACACAAAATTTCTCTTTCTTTTATTTACTTCACTCTGTATGACAGTCTCTAGGTCCATCCACGTCTCTAAAAATGACCCAATTTCGTTCCTTTTCATGGCTGAGTAATATTCCATTGTATATATGTACCACTACTTCTTTATCCATTCTTCTGTCGATGGGCATTTAGGTTGCTTCCATGACCTGGCTATTGTAAATAGTGCTGCAATGAACATTGGGGTGCATGTGTCTTTTTGAATTATGGTTTTCTCTGGGTATATGCCTAGTAGTGGGATTACTGGGTCATATGGTAATTCTATTTTTAGTTTTTTAAGGAACTTCCATATGTTCTCCATAGTGGCTGCATCAATTTACATTCCCACCAACTGTGCAAGAGAGTTCCCTTTTCTGCACACCCTCTCCAGCATTTGTTGTTTGTAGATTTTCTGATGATGCCCATTCTGACTGGTATGAGGTGACACCTCATTGTAGTCTTGATTTGCATTTCTATAATGATTAGTGATGTTGAGCAGCTTTTCTTGTGCCTCTTGGTCATCTGTATGTCTTCTTTGGAGAGTTGTCTGTTTAGGTCTTCTGTCCATTTTTTTACTGGGTTGGTCTTTTTTTTAATATTGAGCTTCATGAGCTGTTTACATATTTTGGAGACTAATCCTTTGTCCGTTGATTTGTTTGCAAATATTTTCTCCCGTTCTGAGGGTTGTCTTTTCATCTTGTTTATAGTTTCCTTTGCTGTGCAAAAGCTTTTAAGTTTCATTAGGTCCTATTTGTTTATTTTCATTTTTATTTCCATTACTCTAGGAGGTGGGTCAAAAAAGATCTTGCTGTGATTTATGGCAAAGAGTGTTCTTCCTATCTTTTTCTCTAAGAGTTTTATATTGTCCGGTCTTACATTTACATCTTTAATCCATTTTGAGTGTATTTTTGCATATGGCGTTAGGCAGTGTTCTAATTTCATTCTTTTACATGTAGCTGTCCAGTTTTCCCAGCACCACTTCTTGAAGACACTGTCTTTTCTCCATTATATATCCTTGCCTCCTTTGTCATAGATTAGTTGACCATAGGTGCGTGGGTTTATCTCTGGGCTTTCTATCCTGTTCCACTGATCTATATTTCTATTTTTGTGCCAGTACCATACTGTCGTGATTACTGTAGCTTTGTAGTATAATATGAAGTCCGGGAGCTGGATTCCTCCAGCTCTGTTTTTTTCCCTCAAGACTGCTTTGGCTATTCAGGGTCTTTTGTGTCTCCATACAAATTTTAAGATTTTTTGTTGTAGTTCTGTAAAAAATGCCATTGGTAATTTGATAAGGATTGCACTGAATCTGTAGATTGCTTTGGGTAGTATAGTCATTTTCACAATATCGATTCTTGCAATCCAAGAACATGGTATATCTCTCCATCCGTTTGTTTCATCTTTAATTTCTTTCATCAGTGTCATAGTTTTCTGCATACAGGTCTTTTGTCTCCCTAGATAGGTTTATTCCTAGGTATTTTATTCTTTTTGTTGCAATGGTAAATGGGAGTGTTTCCTTAACTTCCCTTTCAATTTTTTCATCATTAGTGTATAGGAATGCAAGAGATTTCTGTGCATTAATTTTGTATCCTGCAACTTTACTAAATTCACTGATTAGCTCTGGTAGTTTTCCGGTACGATCTGTAGGATTCTCTATGCATAGTATCATGTCATCTGCAAACAGTGACAGTTTTACTTCTTCTTTTCCAATTTGTATTCCTTTTATTTCTTTTTCTTCTCTGATTGCCATGGCTAGGACTTCCAAAACTATGTTGAAAAATAGTGGTAAGAGTGGACATCATTGTCTTCTTCCTGATCTTAGAGGAAATGCTTTCAGTTTTTCACCATTGAGAATGATGTTTGCTGTGGGTTTGTCCTATAAGGCCTTTATTATGTTGAGGTAGGTTCCCTCTATGCCCACTTTCTGGATAGTTTTTATCATAAATGGGTGTTGAATTTTGTCAAAAGCATTTTCTGCATCTACTGAGATGATCATACGGTTTTTATTCTTCATTAATATGGTGTATCACATTGATTGATTTGCGTATGTTGAGGAATCCTTGCATCCTTGGGATAAATCCCACTTGATCATGGTGTATGATCCTTTTAATATGTTGTTGGATTCTGTTTGCTAGTATTTTGTTGAGGATTTTTGCATCTATATTCATCAGTGATATTGGTCGATAACTTTCTTTTTTTTGTAGTATCTTTGTCTGGTTTTGGTATCAGGGTGATGGTGGCCTCATAGAATGAGTTTGAGAGTGTTCCTTCCTCTGCAATTTTTTGGAAGAGTTTGAGAAGGATGGTTGTTATCTCTTCTCTAAATGTTTGATAGAATTCACCCGTGAACCTATCTGGTCCTAGAATTATGTTTGTTGGAAGATTTTTAATCACAGTTTCAATTTCATTACTTGTGATTGGTCTGTTCATATTTTCTATTTCTTCCTGGTTCAGTCGTGGAAGGTTATACCTTTCTAAGAATTTGTCTACTTCTTCCAGGTTGTCCATTTTATTGGCATAGAGTTGCTTGTAGTAGTCTCTTAGGATGCTTTGTATTTCTGCGGTGTCTGTGGTAGCTCCTCCTTTTTGATTTCTAATTTTATTGATCTGAGTCCTCTCCCTCTTTTTCTTGATGAGTCTGGCTAATTGTTTATCAATTTTGTTTATCTTCTCATAGAATCAACTTTTAGTTTTATTGATCTTTGCTATTGTTTTCGTTGTTTCTATTTCATTTATTTCTGCTCTGATCTTTATGATTTATTTCCTTCTACTAACTTTGGGTTTTCTTTGTTCTTCTTTTTCTAGTTCCTTTATGTGTAAGGTTAGATTGTTTATTTGAGATTTTTCTTGTTTCTTGAAGTAGGCTTGTATTGCTGTAAACTTCCCTCTTAGGACTGCTTTTGCTGCATCCCATAGGTTTCGGATCATCGTGTTTTCATTGTCATTTGTCTCTAGGTATTTTTTGATTTCCTCTTTGATTTCTTCAGTGATCTCTTGGTTATTTAGCAACGTATTGTTTAGTCTCCATGTGTTTGTGTTTTTTACATTTTTTTACCTGTAATTGATTTCTAATCTCATTGTGTTGTGATCAGAAAAGATGCTTGATATGATTTCAATTTTCTTAAATTTACTGAGGCTTGATTTGTGACCCAAGATGTGATCTATCCTGGAGAATGTTCCACGTGCACTAGAGAAGAAAGTGTAATCTGCCGTTTTGGGATGGAATATCCTATAAATATCCATTAAATCTATCTGGTCTGTTGTGTCATTTAAAGCTTGTGTTTCCTTATTAATTTTCTGTTTGGATGATCTGTCCATTGGTGTAAGTGAGGTGTTACAGTCACCCACTATTATTGTGTTACTGTTGATTTCCTCTTTTAGAGCTGTTAGCAGTTGCCTTATGTATTGAGGTGCTCCTATTTTGGATGTATATATATTTATAATTGTCATATCTTCTTCTTGGATTGATCCCTTGATCATTATGTAGTGCCCTCCTTGGCTCTTGTAATATTCTTTATTTTCAAGTCTATTTTATCTGATATGAGTATTGCTATTCCAGCATTCCTTTGATTTCCATTTGCATGGAATATCTTTTTCCATCCCCTCACTTTCAGTCTGTATATGCCCTACATCTGAAGTAGGTCTCTTGTAGACAGCATATATATGGTCTTGTTTTTGTATCCATTCAGCAAGCCTGTGTCTTTTGGTTGGAGCATTTAATCCATTCATATTTAAGGTAATTATAGATCTGTATGTTCCTATGACCATTTTCTTAATTGTTTTGGGTTTGTTTTTGTAGGTCCTATTCTTCTCTTGTGTTTCCCACTTAGAGAAGTTCCTTTAGCATTTGTTGTAGAGCTGGTTTGGTGGTGCTGAATTCTCTTAGCTTTTGCTTGTCTGTAAAGCTTTTGATTTCTCCATCGAATCTGAATGAGATCCTTGCCGGGTAATCTTGGTTGTAGGTTCTTCCCTTTCATCACTTTAAATATATCATGTCACTCCCTTCTGGCTAGTAGGGTTTCTGCTGAGAAATCAGCTGTTAACCTTATGGGAGTTCCCTTGTATGTTACTTGTCGTTTTTCCCTTGCTGCTTTCAATAATTTTTCTTTGTCTTTAATTTTTGACAGTTTGATTACTGTGTGTCTCAGCGTGTTTCTCCTTGGGTTTATCCTGCCTGGGACTCTCTGTACTTCCTGGACTTGGGTGGCTATTTCCTTTCCCATGTTAGGGAAGTTTTTGACTATAATCTCTTCAAATATTCTCTCGGGTCCTTTCTCTCTCTCTTCTCCTTCTGGGACCCCTATAATGTAAATGTTGTTGCGTTTAATGTTGTACCAGAGGTCTCTTAGGCTGTCTTCATTTCTTTTCATTCTGTTTTCTTTATTCTGTTCCATGGCAGTGAATTCCACCATTCTGTCTTCCAGGTGACTTATCCTTTCTTCTGCCTCAGTTATTCTGGTATTAATTCCTTCAAGTGTATTTTTCATTTCAGTTATTATATTGTTCATCTGTCTGTTTGTTCTTTAATTCTTCTGTTTATTTGTTCTGTAATTCTTCTCGGTCTTTGTTAAACATTTCTTGCATCTTCTCCATCTTTGTCTCCATTCTTTTTCCGAGGTCCTGGATCATCTTCACTATCATTATTCTGAATGCTTTTTCTGGAAGGTTGCCTATCTCCACTTCATTTAGTTGTTTTTCTAGTGTTTTATCTTGTTCCTTCATCTGGTACATAGCCCTCTGCCTTTGCATCTTGTCTATCTTTCTGTGAATGTGGTTTTTGTTCCACAGGCTGCAGGACTGTAGTTCTTCTTGCTTCTGCTGTCTGCCCTCTGGTGGATGAGGCTATCTAAGAGGCTTGTGCAAGTTTCCTGATGGGAGGGACTGGTGGTTGGTATAGCTGGCTGTTGCTCTGGTGGGCAGAGCTCAGTAAAACTTTAATCTGCTTGTCTGCTGATGGGTGGGGCTGGGTTCCCTTCCTGTTGGTCGTTTGGTCTGAGGCGCCCCATCACTGGAGCCTACCTGGGCTCTTTGGCAGGGCTAATGGTGGACTCTGGGAGGGCTCATGCCAAGGAGTATTTCCCAGAACTTCTGCTGCCAGTGTCCTTGTCCTCACAGTGAGCCACAGCCACCACCACTACTCTCCGCCCCACCACCACAGGAGACCCTCCAACACTAGTAGGTAGGTCTGGCTTAGTGTCCTATGGGGTCACTGCTCCTCTCCTGGGTCCTGATGCATGCACTACTTTGTGTGTGCCCTCCAAGAATGGAGTCTCTGTTTCCCCAGTCCTGTCGAAGTCCTGCAATCAAATCCCACTAGCCTTCAAAGTCTGATTCTCTAGGAATTCCTCCTCCCATTGCCTGACCCCCAGGTTGGGAAGCCTGATGTGGGGCTCAGAAACTTCATTCCAGTGGGTGGACTTCCGTGGTATAAGTGTTCTCCAGTTTGTGAGTCACCCACCCAGCAGTTATAGGATTTGATTTTATTGTGATTGCACCCTTCCTACCATCTCATTGTGGCTTCTCCTTTTTCTTTGGATGTGGGGTATCTTTTTGGGTGAGTTCCAGTGTCTTCCTGTTCTTGATTGTTCAGCAGGTAGGTGTGATTCTGGCGCTCTCGCAAGATCGAGTGAGTGCATGTCCTTCTACTCTGCCATCTTGAACCAATCTCTCCAGAGGTTAAAAATTTCTGCAGAGGAAGCAGCTTTTCTCTTTTTTCATAATTTTACAATACCCATTTTTGTCTTACTGCCTAATTCAGAAGTGTCTCTAGTGAAAAACTCTGAAAAACTCTGTTGTCATAAAACCTATTTGAGGGATGAAAAGAAATAAGGTTAAAATGAACATTTATTTAATGCACAATTTCAGGCCAGACAGCTCCACATCAGCCAAGCATATGCAGTCAAGCACAAGTTATGAAATACTGTATATTTGAATGAAGATATTAGTATGGAGAGATTAAACACTTCCTGCACTATGCACTCCTTTATCACTTAGTGGAATTTCACATTTATGCTCTTCAGAATTATGTGGATTTAAACTGATATTATTGACTATTTTCTCTTGAACCTAATGAAAATCTTTGCAACTGAAAGCAATAGTGATGTTGCAATAAAACTGTCCCCCTGTAAAAATGCTTCCTGTTTAATTACTATCTCTAATGGGCCCTAAGAAGCTTAAAAATAAATCTATTTTAAGTCTGTCATGGATGAATTATTCCACATTTTCCTTGCTGATTTTAAAATGCAACACTCAAGCCGCTAACATAATAGAGATTAAAATGAACAAATATACATGTAATATTTTTCAAACCAATAATTATTTTGAATAGGTAATATATGTAGAGGGTAGAGAGTTTGAAAGTTACAAAAAAAGGTAAATACAGCAAAATGTAAGTCTCCCTTCAACTCCTTTCCTCATTTCCGCATTTTCTTTCTGGAAACAACCATTGTTATAAGTTTATTATGCATGGATCTAAAAATGAAATAATAATAATAGCCACCATTTGTTGAATACTCACTCTGCACCAAGGTTCCTCACAAAAATGGTATGAGATAAGGACCGCTATTTTCCTCATTTTACAAATGATAAAACTGAGTCATACAAACATTAACAATCTTTTTTAGGGTCACACTTTGTAGGTGGAAGAATTTTGGTTCAAACAAGAGCTATTACTCATATTTGTACAGGCTGTACTCAAACAGATACTATACTAGAGAAAATAGCTGAACTAGAGTAATAGTTACTAGGATAATTGAGATTTGATCAAACTTTACAATGATGCCTTTAAAGGGTCTTTAACAGTTAAGAACTAATTTACTTACTTATGAAGTAATATTTATTGAAAACCTACTATGGTCCAGGCACTGGAAACATACTTGCCGTCCTCACATGAGAAATGCAGGCAAGGGAAAAGCAACTACAATATTATACAGTATACAGAATTGGGATCCTGCCATAACAAAACTCTAAAATATGTGACGTTGATTCCAAGACCATGTGGCAGATAAAAAGGAAATCTTTAGTAGAAATAGCAAGAAAACGATTGCAGGAGACTAGAAAAAAGATGAGGAAACTGCTACAGAAGCTTAAAAAATAGTGACCCATGTCATATAATATAGTGGTAAAAGTATCACCTGCAGTAACTTGAAAGATAGTCCACCCAGTAACCTGATGGACTTTTGGATTTGAGCAGAGATTTCTAGGAAGAAAATTGAGAGTGTTTATACTAGTTGAAGTATGAGGAGCTTCAGGAAAGAGATGGGCTCCGAAAACAACTGACCAATATGTAAGCAGAATTTAAAGAGATTATAGAGGGGCTAAAATTTGCCAGTCTGGAATGTAAACTCTTATTTCCAGCTTCTCAAGCAAATAAAAGATTTTCAAATTAAGACATGGCCTAAAGATAAAAGATAAAATCAAAACTATAGCCAGAAGACAATTTCCTAAGGCTTCTAAGGAATTTAAATTGGTGCTTTCTTGGGCTGAACAAAATGGCTTCTCAAAAGCTTAAAGATGTAGGTCCACAAAAGCCTGATCCGAAAGTAGCAGTAAATTAGTCTAAAAAGAGAAGAGTGTCTTGAAAACAAGTGTGGCTTTGGCTTCTAGAGCATGGAGTAAACTTTCATCTGATATATAGAAGACTCCCGAAGTTCTTAAGGAAATTGTACTAGCAAAAGTACTGCCAGCCTGGACTAATAGGGACCGTGACTATTCAATCATAAATAGTTTCTGGGTTCCTAACTTTATACAGGCAGGAACAGGCTGAGAAAGTTGCTCAAAGGACATACAAGGAGATGAATTGGAATTGGACATTTGGAATTTTAAGTGTCTATGGGATATCAGAGCAGAGAAATCAGAGGAGTTGAACATGTGGTTCTAAAATTTAGGAGACAGGACTTCCGTGGTGGCGCACTGGTTAAGAATCTGCCTTCCAACGCAGGGGACAAGGGTTTGAGCCCTGGTCCAGGAAGATTCCACATGCCGCAGAGCAACTAAGCCCGTGTGCCACAAATACTGAGCCTGTGCTCTAGAGCCTGTGAACCACAACTACTGAGCCCACGTGTGGCAACTACTGAAGCCCGTGTGCCTAGAGCCCGTGCTCCGCAACAAGAGAAGCCACCACAATGAGAAGCCCACGCACTGCAACAAAGAGTAGCCCCTGCTCGCTGCAACTAGAGAAAGCCCACGCACAGCAACGAAGACCCAACACAGCCATAAATTTAAAAATAAATAAATAAATAAAATTTAGGAGACAGATCTGGGCTAGAGATATAAATTTGAGAATCATTAGCACGTATGAAATACCAAATGCAAACTTTCAACTTTGGTTGAAATATAAGCAAAATCTTGGGACCCCAAGTGACAATGTTATTCAATGAGAACCTTTAACAGAAGCAGAAAATTGTTGACACGAGTACTTTTGAGGATGCAGAGCACTGGGCTAGTTTAACAACACTGTCATAAAAGTCAGGTTCCGAGAAAGAAAACAAATTCACCCTAGATGGATTCAAATCAGACTTTAATGAAAGGAGTAACAAGGAGTGGGCAGAACTGAGGAGGACAGGGAATATCAAGGCACTGAGAGCTTTGCAGCAGTGGGGAAACATTATTACACCTATGATTAAAAAGTCAAGAGTAGGAAACAGTGTTTTTTGTTTTGTTTTAAAATATTTATTTATTTATTTATTTTGCCTGCATCGGGTCTTGGTTGAGGCAAGCAGGATCTTTAGTTGTGGAGAGTTGCGGCATACCTGTGGGATCTAGTTCCCTGACCAGGGATAGAACCCAGGCCCCCTGCATTGGGAACATGGAGTCTTAGCCACTGGACCACCAGGGAAGTCCCCAAGAAGCAGCGTTAATGGAAGCTAGAGGGAGGCACTACCCAGCAGAACATACAGTTGGGGAGGAAAACAGCTACTGCCAAAGATATGGCACAGAGCAGGGAGCAGGCAGGGAAGAAATGCCCTGACCTTGCTCTCCTCTCATGCTATATCTCCAGCTGCTATACATGCCACTGGACAAGCCAAAGGGGCACAAGTGATACAGTCCTCAAAGGACAATTTTCCAAGGCATAAGGCAAGGGAGAGAAGGGCAGAGTGTATCCAGACAAGCAAATGGAAAATAACTAGCACAGGTTTTAGGTAAAAGAGAAGATTTAATAACATTTATAATTCAGGTATCAAAAATGCAAAAGAATGTATAGCACTAGCCAGGTGGGGAGAAGGCCATGTTGAATTTATATATGCAGTTTCTGTATCATAAATATGAATCTCTGGACAGTTTGCTGAGAAGGACAAAGAGAACCTTTTTTGTGATATTCTACTTGTAATTACAAAAGAATTATCATAATCATTGTCATAGTCATCATCATCTCCTTCAAAATGTAACATTAACTCAAG